>JAJGRW010000786.1:213834-248513 GCA_025461045.1 Carex parvula
GTTAAAAATATTTTAGATCACATGACATTTTTGAAGAATCACATAACATGGACATTATGTGTCCAAATCAGATCACGTTTGTACTTCTATTTGTGGTTAGGCTGGAAAAAATATAATAAACCCAAATCCTGGCGAGAAGGCCCAAAACCATACAACCGAACACGGCCGAAGATTTGGGCAAAATATTCCCACGAGTTCTCCAACTGCATCTTCCAATTTTGCACTAGCTGTCTAGCTGAGAAAACTTGATTAAGAAAATTGCAAAAGAAAATTACAAGGAAAATATAGCCACAACTAAAGAGACAAAATTCATTAGCAACTCCTACTTCAAAGTACAATTAACACCTATTAGCAGACAATATTCTACGCACAAACAAAAAGGTTCTACATTCAACCATCTGACACTTGTACAACTTCATTTCTACATTTTGAGCTTAATGCTGACAATTTCTCATTCGGTTTCAAAGATTCATCCATAGCTACTTTATCATCCATACCATGCTTTTCTAATTCATTTTCAATTTCAGTTTCATTTTTATGAATTAACACAGAGGATGCTGCAACCTCTGTAACACTGCACATTTGCTGTTTTCTCCTCTTTGTTCTCTTATTTACTAAGGGCAACTGCACCTCTTCATCCGACTCCTCATCAGTAAATACCTCCAACCATTCAATAATCACAGCATAGTCCTTGTTTAATTTTCTTCTTTTTAACTTAGTTGGGCTACAATTCTTAGTAGGCTGCTCTGAATAATAGGATGTTAAAGCATTTGCTTTTGGCGCAATCTCAATTATCCTTTTGACATTTTACTTGGATTCTGACTAGAGGATGGATTATCACCTGAAAAATTATAAATTTCAAAATTTGTCAATAGAGCTCCAATTTTGAAGTATAAGTGCCAAGTACATACCTAATATTACAAAATGTAAAGAAAAAAATAAATTCATAAATGACCTTTTGAGCTCACTCCTTTCCCTTTGAGTCCTGGTGAATCCTGTAGTCTACTTTCATACTGTGAGTAATAAAAAACAATGTCGTTACTGATGCAAAATGAACTAATAGCATGTATTTCAGTAAAATACAATGTAATGGCGCAATATAGATAGCAAAATCCAATTCTGATTGATTTACAAATTTAACATGCAAATGCAACATGTATATGAAAGAATCAGTTAAGATCTCTAATGACACTAATACAATTATCAGTTTAATTTCAGTACAGCTTCAATGTGGTATTATTTCAGTTTAGTGACTTCAGCATTATTAATAAATTCTGTACAAAACTTGGCATCCGGAGCAATTGCAAATGTAAGGAAAAAAAAACAACTGAAATTGACTATAAAAAAATTTATTATACAGATAAACAACATTTAACATTTGTACTAATAAAAACCAAGAATTTAAAAGCCAAGAGTAGTCGAGATTTACTTTTACGCTGTCATCTTCCTTTGGAATCTCATGGCTCAAAATTATGTTGTAACCCCCATCTGGTCTCTACATAAAAAAGAAATACATTAAACTGTCTACATACAACTGTTTATCCAATTCACACAATTAAATTCTGAAAGCAAATACTAAAATAATATATTTTTTAACAGAACCGATTCACAATCCTAAAACTTTTGTTAGAAGCAAAGCCTATTAGAATTCAGGAGTAGTAGGCGAACAGCCAACTAAAATTCACAATTCTAACTTATTTCTTTTGTTAATTGCACTTGTATATGTTTCTTTAATTTACTTAACATTTCGCTATTGAGGTAAGAATCAAGTTAATGACTGAAAAAATTGCAAGAGTTTGGGTTCTATCGAGCAAAGACAACATATTATATTTTACTAATTAATGTGTACATTTGAGAAAAAGATTCAAAAATTTACTCAAGAAGTTCAAGATCTATATCCGACATTTCAAAATTCACAGATTAAATTAAATATAATAGTAGAATGAAAAATGCCAACTAACCTCAGGATCATGGACTGTCTTGGAATTGATTGAATTCATCATAAGCTGAAATGTCTGCCCATGGTCACTGCTTAATTAAAGTGAAAACTAAAACTAAGAACTAATAAATCATAAAAAAAAATACTATTAATTTGCATAAAGGTTTCCTCTTACCTACGATCCCTATTGCCATGATGGATGCACATGTATGCATGGATCATCTCATGAAGCAAAACAATCTTGAGGCAATTAATGCTTTGGGCTCTCAACACAGATTCGGATAGGAGTATATCACAGCCGCCTCCATAGTAATCACAATCACTCGCTCCACTACAGACACCACCAATCCAAAGTACAGTATCAGAAACCTTTCTCCACATTGAAATGCAAGATTACTTCTTTTTTAGCAAAGAAATGCAAGAACACTTAAAATAAAGACCTACATTGATTGGAGAGGGTCGGAGGTCCAGGATACGGTGCAGGCGCCGAGGGAGTCGTCGAAGTAGAGAGCGTTGTAGTGGCAAAAAAGCTCGTGCACATCGACGGTGGAAGCTGCTCCTTCCATGGAGATCGCCGCCGACTAATTCCGCCTTCTAATCGGAGTCGAGCACGAGCGGAGCGGATTTGGTCCGGCGCTTTTGGGAATCTGAGGTCGTTGATTCATGATTCTCTAATTGGAAAGTCCGATAGTGCAACCCAACTTAGGCCGATCCAATAATAATAATGGGCTCCTTACCGGGCTGTAAACTGGCTTTGGGTTTTAGATTCTTCTCGGCCCGAAAGAATTCGGATCCCCTAAGTAACTCAAATTTTGAGTTTGGATCCACACCGTTCGATCTGCTATGACAGGAATACATTGCACCATAGATCAGATTGGCCCGAATTCTGATCCAGATCTAAGCTCAAAATTTGGGTTCCTGTAGGGGTTCGGAGAATTCACACTCTGAGATATCTCATATTTTGTGTGACTTTCTGGAAAATTCAACCGTTGAAATATGTTGCGCACCAATCTCAAAGCTCATATAATACTGGCCCCTGCTCTATCCCCGAGTAGGCACCAGACACGTCGATCACGCAAAATATGAGGTATCTCAGATGTTACGCACTCGGATTCAGACCCCGAAACCATAACCAATTTCGATGAGTTTCCTAGTCAGTACCGGATTTCGTAGAATACTCGCAGACCAGCCAAAATCGCCTATTTCAAATAGGAGGTCGGCCACTTGTAACACAATCTTTTAATTCAATGCATGCCTACGGGTTTCAACTCAAAAAAGAAAAGAATAGAAGGTCGGCTTTGAGACTCAGGTCAAAATAGAACAGACGAGTAAGATCTCATTTTACACGGTCCAGTACCACGTTAGAAGAATTTACTAATTTCAGTATTTTGTTTTGTTCATTTGAGAACCTCAATTAGACTATATTTGATTGGATTGAGAATAGATTATTTTTAAAATTAAATTAGTTAAAATAGTTTATTTGATATTTAATTAAGTTGCAATAGCTAAAATAATGAATCTAAACTTTTTATCCCGTTAGAATTGACCATTGCTATTAATTTTGAATTCCTACTAATTTTGAAAAGGAATAATTTTGAGATTTAAGCTGCGATAAGACAAAGAATAGTAACTATTATTCTTGTTTTACAACCAAACTTCGCGAGTTTTCTCGTATCACCGCCGCTCGCACAATGACAAGACCATCGATAGCCAACCGCCGCCGCCGGAGAGGTGACAGATCAACCGTGCGAAACTGGTCGGACCTACCCGACGGACCTCTTCACACTATTCTCACATGCCTTTGTTCCCTAGTCGACTTCATCTCCTTCTCCTCTGTCTGCCGCTCCTGGCGCGCCGTTGCCTCCTCCGTGTCTACAACCTCTCTCTTCCCGCCTCTCCTTCTCTGTCCCACCTTTTACCGCTTTTCCATCCTCTCCAGCCTCAGCCTCCTCGACCCCGCCTCCCCTTCTTTCTCTTCCTCGCTCTCCCGCAACTCCAACAAATTTGCGTCCATCGTCTTTCACTCCTATTCCCACGGTCATTTGCTTCGCTTTTCGCAAAATCGCATTGTAATACTCAACCCTTTCACTGGTGATGAGCTCTTCTCTCCTCTTCTCCCGCAAGATCGCAATTTTTCCCCCTACTTTCCCCTGCTTACCTCCCCTCTCTCCTCCCCAGACTCAGGTCTCTTACTAGTTACTACTCACCTCTGATACCCTGTTCCACTGGCATATCAACTCACCTTCATGGTCCATCCACAATCCAAAATTTAAACCCAGTGGTAGGACGACATTTGCAACTGTGCAAGAGAAGGTGTATGCATTGGACTCTCTAGACACCTTATTTGTGTTGGATGTATCTCCTCAATTGCATCTGAGACTTGCAGTTGATGGGCTTGGGGATTGGGCCTTTATTTTTCAACGTTTTCTGGTCGTTTGTGATGGGCAGCTCCTGCTGCTTCTGTTGGTGCCGACTGATGAGCTGATTTATGCACAGCTTGAAGTATACCGGCTTGATTCATCAGTGAATGGGCCGAGAAGGGTGAAGCAGGAAACATTGGGAAATTGGGCAATCTTTGTCGGGTATGACTGTCGGGTACCGGGTCTTGCAGTTGAGAACCCGGAGAGATGGGGAGGAAGAAGCAATTGTGTTTACTTTGCAACAGAGAATGGAGATGATGGTGCTTGGCCTTGGACAGTGATAAAATTGGGAGATGTGATTGATACATTGGACCCAGAATCGCCTCTGTTTAATGCAAAATTTCGAAATCGGCCATCGTCCGCATGGGTTCATCCTGGCTTCTAGGAAATGTGAAAGGAAAACTCCTGTCCTTGAATGACCTTATGCCTTTTTTCCCAGTTAGTTGTGTTACATGTATTAATTTTACATATTTGTTCCTCTTTTTCTTCTTTTTTGATCCCCCCTTAGCAGATGATACTCATTTTTGCTCAGCATGACTAGTTTCTTTCAGGATTGTTCTCTTGAAATATACTTGAGTTTTAATATACTGATCCGAAACTTTTTCTTCTTTGGAAATGAAAGATTTGTTGATCATGGTGAGTTGACTGAGTAATTTTTTTTTTCATTATGTGATAATAATATAGAAATTATAACTCAAATGCTTACTGAAGTATAGACTTTTAGATGAGGGAAGACGGCACAATGCTACCATCCGATGCCATTAACCAGATCAACTGAGCCTTAAGCAAAATTATTGATGTGTGGTGCTGATGCAGGGGCACAGTCACGGGTGCACGATTAAAGCCAAACCTCCAACACATACCAACTCACAGTGACCTGCAAGAAATATTCGTTCGTTGATTTAGCAAGATGGCTTTTCTTAAAGGTAATTTTTGTTTTGGATAATTAATTATGTTGGGTGTCTGGGATGAGTGCTATTCTGTTAAATAGGCGAAGTTAGGTCTATATGTGACATTATGATCTACCAATTTTAGCAAGTTCATATAAATTCAGTATGTTCTTTTTATTTCTGGAAAATGCATATAGGCTAATTTAGTTCAATTTCAATGAAAGCGAATGTAATTAACTATGACCAACTTGTAATGATGAAGAAATAAACTTTATGTTTTGTTGACTAACAAACTATTTGTCGACCGGCTTAGTGTAGAAAAGTACAAAGATAAAAAAAAAAAAAAAAAAAAAAAAAAGAGGAACATTGTGTCTAATTTGTAATTTTGATGTGCCTGATTTTCATAACCATGTTTAAAAATGCTGGTCTTAGATACTGGTACTGCTGGTTAAGGGATGCAATTTCAAATAATGCCATGTATTTAATACACTTTTTTTAAAAGTAGTATTGACACGATGTCATGTACTTCGTTTTTTAAATGCCATAGAAACATTTTTCAGGGTTTACCTTCTTTTATATGCTTGTAGGTACAGGTTTGTTTAATTTCAGTTGCCTATGATATATACTTGGGGTTAAGTTGGCAGTATTTGTGAGGAGTAATTAAGCACTTAGCAGTTGCTGCTAAAGGATTTCAAGAGAGAGAGAGAGAAGGGGGGATTGTTGATCAAAAGAGAGGAAAGGGAGTATAATGAGAATAGTGACTTTTATTTATAAATTAAATACTAACTGATTTTATGGGTAAATAAATTATTTATATGAATTGGAAAAGAAATATATACACTAAAGAATAGAAACTATGAAATAGAAGAAAATCCGAAAGACAATATGATATTAAATCTTATCTTTTATGATGCTTTCTTTTACTCTGAAAGTAGACGGGTAAATAGCATCTTAGCCTTAGCTCCCGAAAAGGGTTAACAGAGGGGAGGGATAGGGAGGGAGCGGAAACTTTTCAAGTGTAACCTGCTCCATAAAACAAATTCGGAAGGGAGGGAAAGGCAAAGCGGGTGAGTATTTCACTTCAGACAGCTGAAAATTGTTACCTCTGATTTGAGGTGTAGCCGAGAGAATGCCATGAGAGCATTGATACCATGTGCAGTGCTTTCTCTTGCACCTATTCAGAACTTATTAAAACACTTTTCGTTTTCCCATATTAAATGGATGTGTTGCTTTGAGGTTCACTCCTCGCCACTTGATGTTACTGCTATTTTGTGATTTTCATTATGGTCTTAAAAAATGAATGCAAGAATAGAGCTTAGGCATGGCAGATAGATATTGGAATTTTGAATTTTAATATTTTTTATTTTGTTCTGTCCTTCCCAGAAACAATCAGTCATAATGTGTTCTGGTTTTGGATTTTTAATTTTATTTTTTTATAAGCCTTCAAGTTTTAATATTTTTGTATACAGCTATACCGGTAAACTGGTAAACTCCACTTAAATTCGAATATGGTTTCCATCTCATATTGGCTGGTGCAAAATCGTATGAAAGAAACGAGGAAAAGATGTAATGTATGATGTTGACAACTACAGCAATGTGATGAATGATTTTGTATGATTGCTCATATTATCTGATTTTCTCCTACTTTGGTTTGTACCAGCTCGGACTGGTACGCAAATGTTGAATATGAGAAGATGTAAGGATTGTGTTATAGAAACTAGGAAGAGAAACAAGGCATATTTCACATTAATCATTGTGTTGCTAACTTCTTGTTTGTGTTGTTGTTTCTTAATTGTTGTGTACAACTAAAAATTTTTATTTAATTATGGAATTTCGTGATTTTTGGATGAACTTTTTTATGCAATTTGTGAAATTCGGATAAAATCTGGGCTGAGGTTGAAGAACTCGGTGTTTATTTTATAACAAGTAGAAAAAAAAAAAAGAATCAGTCCAAGACTTGGTGATTGATTATTTTATGATGTGTTTATTTTATAACAAGTAGAAAAAAAAAAAAAAAAGAATCAGTCCAAGACTTGGTGATTGATTATTTTATGATGTGTTTATTTTATAACAAGTATGACATAAAATCATTGCTTTAACATAAGAATATGCTTGAGCATATTTAACGAAACGACTATATTTCAGTTTGAACTACTAAATGAACGCATACACTTTACTGGATTTCACACCAACTGCTAAAATAAATGTTAAACTGGCAATTCGAACCAGTGTTGTAAAAAACGGTCTAGTCGGCCGATTAAACGGCCGATTAATCGGAAACGGCGGCCTAACCGTCACGAACACTCTTAACGGAGGCATGTTAGCGGATGAAAACGATTAATCGGCTATTTTTCCGATTAATCGGCCGTTTTTTTCCGATTAATCGGCCGTTTATTTCCGGTTATTTCCGGTTATTCCCGTTTATTTCCTTTTATTTCCGTTTATTCCAGTGAATATTTATTTTCACATTTTTTTTTTTGTGATAGTGTGTATAATAAGGTTTATAAATCTTATATTGTAGTTTTATTTATGCTTGGATATGCATTCAATATTTTTATATATATTTTTTCTTCTTACTTACTTTGAAATTGATTAATTCTTCTATTATTTATATACCATACATTTTTCTTACTTACTGATGTAATTTTTTCGATTAGTACGACGTGTTCATTTATGTAATTAAGTTGTTATCATAAACTAATTTAATGATTTTATGTTGAAATGTTTAATTTCTTTCAAATAATATGTTATTAGTATTTGAAAATGCTTAATTCTCAATTTTATTTTTTCATTAAATAAATGTGTTACTTAACATGTAAAATGCTTATGTGTTCAGAATAAATAAGCGTAGTGTCATGTTATAATAATAAAACTAAGTTAAATTAAGTTTATTTTATAAGTTTAATGAGTTAAATAAATTATTTTTAATAAATTATGATATATATACATAAGTTTAATAAAAACGTTAAATTGTCCGCATAATTCCGATTAGTCGGCCGCATACCGATTAATCACTTATCGGTACCCTATCCGTCCGACGACCGAATACCGTTATTTACAACACTGATTCGAACTGCTGAATACGTCACCGTAAAACTATCAGGAAAGTTTTTATTGGTAGTTATTAACAGAAAAGAATATAGACAAACAGTAAGAGTACAGTAATATTTATATTGGTAGTAAGATCGGTAGGAATTCTACCGATCTTAAAAATAAAAAAGTTTAGATCGGTAAGAATTTTACCGATCTAAACCAGTTTTTTTTCCTTTTAATTTTTCTAGTAAAATATTTTTTTACAAAAATAGATAAAGTACCTTAAAATTTAAATATATAAAAATATTCCATTTATTTTTTGAAAAACTTTTCATATTTTACTAGAAATCAAATATAAGAATTCTCTCTATCTATACATCAGATTAAAAAAAAAGTTAAGATCGGTAGAATTCCTACCGATCTTACTACCAATATAAATATTAATGTAATCTTACCATTTGTCTCTCCTATTTTCTGTTAATTACTACCAATAAAAAATTTCCGAACTATCAATTATACTTCAAATCTCTAAAGATTATGTAAAACTACATTAAATTTTAAAACCAAATTTAATTTTAAATTGCTTAGAAAGCCACAAAACAACTTAAATCACCAAGTAATATATAGAGAAGGCAAATTATCTTAAATTAATTGCGGTATCTACAATAGATCGACAAGTGTAGGAAACATATCAATTTATATATACATCATCCAAATCTGATAATGAATATTTAAAAGAGGAGGGATCAAGTTACAACAAAGTTACAACAATTATTTTTACATTTTGAAATTTCAAATCGTCAATCCAAACCGTTTAACATGATCTCCATAATAAATATGCTTCCAGATCAAATTTTACATTTTTTGAATTTTTTTACTATTTATTAAGTATTTTACAAAAACTAGTCAAATTCAGACCATTGAATTTTGTACACATCTTAATAATAGTAAAAAAATTCAAAAAATGTAAAATTTAATCTGGAAGCACATTTTATTTTGGAGATCATGTTGAACTATTTAGATCGACGATTTGGAATTTCAAAATATGAAAAATAATTGTTGTAACTTTGTTGTAACTTGATCCCTCCTCTATTTAAAAACTTAACTTTCAAGTGCATAAAACAGTATATATCAAAAGCAAATATCCAATCCTTTGCATCTGCTCTCGCACTCTGTACTCTTCAATAATGTATTTTTTGTAGGCGGGTGAATTGAGGAAATTAATTTTTATTAGGATTATTTTCGGACTTTGCTTCAAAAATAAAAAAAATACGTATATTGGAGGAAAAAAAATTTAACTGAAACAAATATTATCAAATAGAATACAGCATAAATAATATATAAATTTGACGTATTTATATATAATTGATTCAACGATTAAAAATACTTAATATTTGAAACTTGACCATAATTATTTAGTTGAGGATATTAACTTGTGACATGTAGTTGGGGAAGGTCAGAGGGGGGCATCTAACCACATTATTAATTAGTCTAGATGAATAAAAATTTTGTTAGGATTAGATTTGTTAATTTAAATATTCGATCCCAAAATTGAATGGTTGATAGAAGACGGTCGAATCAGTTTAAAATTCAAGTGGGCCCATCAGACTCCTTTTGGTCTCTCAATTCGGCTCAGAATTAGCTCAATTTTGTTGGTTTGATTAGGATATGTGCATAAATCAATGTTCCGAAATTTTTTTAGTTACCACAGTAAAAAATAGAAATTAAATGATTACGATCCGGCCGAAGTTATTTTCAATCCTACCACCCACGCGGATCCAGTTCGCGCACCAAATGAGTTGGTGCGTGGACTGGGTTGGCGCACCAATTGGTGCTCAAACTGGGTTAGCGCACTAAAATTGGTGCAAAATTAGTGCTCAAACTGGGTGAAATGCACCGAACAACAGTAAAAATTTCGAAACAGTTGGTGCGCCAACCCAGTCCTCGCACCATGTAATTTGGTGCGCGAACTGGGTTAGCGAGGGTGGTAGGATTGAAAATCTGACTCCAGAGGTGGTATTCATTTAATTTGATTTTTGAGAGGTGTCAACAATAAAAATTTCGGATCAATGTTTTATCAATTTCTCAAATTTATCCAGATGAGGTATGATTTATTGACATCTAGTTAGATTTTGCTGAGGGAGTAAAAAATTACAAACGCCGTAGGGTATCTTTCATCTTTCCTTATTAAATGAAGCAATGTTTTTTTTTTTTTAAATATACAGATAAACTCATCTGTCCCATAACTAAATTATATCTTTGCTATAATTGGAAGTTTGGAACCCTAGAAAAGCCATATCTTCTTTAGCCCAACTTGTCTAAAGCTAAGGGTTTATTTGTTCCAAACGAAAGAAAAAAATTAAGTCATGTTTGATTGTTACTTGAAGGATTAATTTGCCTATTTTTTTTTATTTTTCTGTTTTACATTTTATTTGACAGTTTTAATTTAGTGTTGAACAAATTAATCCGTCTGAAGAAGTAAGATGTTGAAAACTAAATTTTGTTTATGATAATGGTTAGAAGCAATGTTCTAAATAGCGCGCTATAGCGTTTTCGGACCAAAAAAGCTATGACGCTATGGCCATATAGCGCACTATTTCGCTATGCTGTGATAAACGCTATGGCCATATAGCGCCGTTTTTTAACCGTTCCGCTATGCCGCGATAAACGCTATTTATAACTTTTGGTTAGAAGTAAGTGTAGATTAAGTTAATCGATTGAACAGGTGAATTAACTTACTCTGCCTGTTGCTCCATTTTATTCTTAAATTAATCAATCTAGAAGAAATAACACGTCTAGAAGTACTGAACTTCAGTTTATGACAATGAGCTTTACAGACAGAGTAAGTGTGAAGTTATTATAAATAATTTAATTTACTATATTTTTTACTCCATCTTATTTTTATTTTAGTTTTCGTTTAACAATTTAAATGTGAACTAAGAGATTTATTGTACATTGTTTGACAGCATAAATAATTAATAAAAATAAAACAGGATTAGTGAGACCAGACTCCATGTTTCCGACATATCTCTGATATCACCTATATGCCCGGAATACAATCATTTTTTTTGCTGACACTTCACAACAGTTAACGTGAAACCACGTTCTACCTGATTTGCTGCGCCAGAACAGGTTCCGTTTAAAAATGACGCCAGTATGGTATCTTATTAATTAGCTCAATTGTTTACATCCACACGCTATCTGTTCATTTATGTGCACATATCCAGCCGAAATTTTTGTTAATACCATTTAAAAAAATAATAATAACCAAATAACCACGGTTTTCTGACAATTTCAATACTAGCACGGCCGCAGAATGCCAGAACGGACCCATATGAGAGACCGCAAAATGCCGGAGCGGACCTGCTGCTGCTAAATGCCGAAGCGGACCCATTATTTTTTATTTTAAAATTACGAAATTGTAATTTGTTAAGGGTTATTTATTTAGTTTTGAATGTTGTTTAAATTGATTTTTGGTCGTATCGTATTTTAGATATGTCGTTCGTTTAGAATATTTTAGATATTTTATATATGTGATTTCTTTGAAATTCTTTTGTGTACTTTGAGATAATGAAATCAACAAAATAAATAAATAACAACAAAATCAAACAAACAAGAAACTAATCAACGAAATAAATAAGTATCTGACAAAACATCTACCAATACTACAAATAAGAATCTAACAAAACATCTAACAGTACAACAAATGAAAATCTACGGCTCTGTCCTAAACACCATCCTCGCCTTCTTCTTCCTAAACCCCCGACCCCGCATGCAGAGTGGCGTCTCGTCAGTATCGGCGGAGGATGTAGAGTCGTCAACCTGGACATCCGTAGACTGAACCGGCTCGTGGTGAACCTCCTCAATCTCGGATGTCTGCTGGACCCCAGGACCAAAAACTGTGGTCTGTCCAGACTCAGCCTGCGTGAATAAAAACGTCTGTTTGGCAATAGGGTCATCGTGGAGGGAAGGGTGAGGTACCTGCTCTGAGGACTGGCCAGGAAACTGCGGGATGGGCTCTGTCTGAACATATCCTGGCTGATAGGCAGGAGGTGCTGTCTGAGTGGGACTGTAACCCGGGGAATACAGTCCATCTCCCTCTGTGCCAAACTCAGTGGAGATATTGAAGCCCAGGTCCTCCTCGTCTCCACCTTGTAGTAACTTACAAATTAGATAATGTATTGAATAAGAAAAAAATCACAGTTATGTATTTTAATTTAAATTATATCTCGACAGACATCCTAGCCTGGGATCCCATGGCCTCATGTGCGGCTCGGCGCATCAACTCGGCACCTCGGTCGAACGCCTGACCGACCGTCTCAGCATCATGGACGGGTGCAAACACGTCCTCACACCAGTGTAGGGGACGTAGACATCGGGCTCGTCAGATATGTCGTCGACCGCATCAACACCGCCCAAGCCAGCGCACCTCAGTAGAGAGTCGAGGCGCGCCCTGTACCCACACTGGCACATCACGGGTACGTTGTGCTTGAGGATGACCTTCCTGAGCCTCTTCCATCCCTGGTAACGGCCATCATAGCCCCTATGACGCAACTCTTGACAAGATATAATGCCTGAAAATTGAAAAAATTATGAAGAAGTTGTACAATTGTAAATATAAATAGTTTTGAATTTGAAACTTCAAATTAAAAATACCGTGGTTGCGAGAGGTGCATCGGCGGGGATAATACCGTGGATCCATCCTCTACGATCCCTCGGCTTCGGTACCCGCTCATGCGGGTTGTCGGCGATGTATCCCTCTAGAAATATGGTGTACGCGCCGTGATCCTAGTACCAATCTCTGTAAAGTCTGTACGAATTACAACAAATGTTAGATATTTCAATCAAAAAGCTATAGTTGAAGTTTTTAATTAATAAAAAAATATTTTACACTGGCGCGACATCCATCTGACGGTCGGGCTCGGCCAATGGGGGATCTGCAGCTCCTGTCTCGAACACGTAATCGGCACGGACAATCCCCCAGTCCTTGCCTGCAGTGGTATCCCTGGGATGATGCAGCCCTCGCCAGACCTCCTCGCTGATCGGTGCCGGGAGCGGAGCAAGCTGGCGCATCCCGAACTGTCTCATGACCCGTCCGGGGTAATGGTGCTCGATGATCTATATATTTTAATATGTTAGACTGTTTTTATTAAATTAAGTCGCTCGTGTAGATAACTAGCATAAAGAAATTACGGTACCTGAAAACATATAAGCGATACCTCTGAACGCCAGAAACGCTCCTGCTGACGACATCGCTCAGGCAATATCTCGAGATATGACTGATGTGCGTCATCCACCGCGATCTGGAAGTATAGATTTAATATCATATATCAATTCGAACTGGAAAAAATTTAAATCAAAATAAAAATAAAAGTAAACTTACATAATCTCTGTAGGGCTCCCAAGTCACAAACTCGGAATCATCTCTGAGATGCTCGATCTCCTGTCTCCAGAATGTGATGCTGAGAGACGAGCCATGCCCTGCACCCACCCAAATCTTGGGATAGCAGTACTTTGCGGCAAATGCAGGGCAGTTGTCCGCTCGGGCTTGCCCCACTCCGGCACATCTGTCTTGTTGGCCAGGACTGGACGGCCAACAATCAGATGTGCGTAGGACCAGTGCTGTAGTAACATGCACGGTCCAATGAAGGTCTTGTTCTTCTTTAAGCAGGCTGTGTTAAGACCCCTTTACAATTTTCAAAGTCAATATTACTACACTACGATGTATAATATTTGAAAAAATTTATAAGAATGTGTTTCTTACCTATATAGGCATGCCAGCGTGGCACCTCCCCAGTTGAACCTGCCCGCAGTGGACAGGTCGCACAGAAGCTCGAGGTAGCACAGCCGCACCTGATCTCCATGCGAATCCGGAAACAACCGACAGGTGATCATCTCCAAAATGTAGGCTCGCAGGTGTCGGTCAACAACCACCTGTTATAGATTTAAATTAGAACATTATTTATAAGAAAATAAATCTAATATTATTTAAATTAAATCTTGTACAAGCAAATACCTGATCTGGTCGATCCGAAAAATCTTTGAATCTCGCCCGCAGCTTTGCCAAGCTGATGTAGCTGGGCGAGACCACAGTCTTCTCACCTCTCTTCTTCTCTTTCTGGAGATCCTCGTGCGAGATCCCCAACAGCTCAGAGCACAATGCCCGGAAGTCTCCGTACTCAACGCCCGTGACCGGCTCCCCGATAATAGTCATACCCCACAGGCAACTGACGTCCTGTAGGGTGACTATCATCTCAACATGGGGGAGATGAAAGCTGTGCGTCTCGGGACGCCATCGCTCAACGAGGCCGGAAGATAAACCCTCGTCAGCATTCTCCTCGGCCATCTGGGATAGCTAGTACAATCCCATCTAGCGTAAAACCCCCCCCCCATACGCCGGCTGGTACCGTAGATGAGTGCGGTTGTGACGAACCGTAACCGCATCCAAACCCTGCATTTAATTAAAAAATCAGATCAAGTTCATTCATAAAAAAAATTAAGTTATTAGTATTTTTATAAATATGACAAATTTATAACTTACCCCAGTGGCAGCCTCTAAAATCCGATGCTCCGCATTCGGGTACCACAAGAAGTCGCTGACCCTGTCGGTGCGACTCTGGATACCCGGAACATCTGCCAATGCTGTCTCGATGTACTGAGACATCTCGTACGGCGTGGCTGTAGGGCCATGCTGTGTACCCCTACTGGAGGATGGTCTATCTCTACTGGATGTCATGCTGTATTGAATAATTTTTGATCAAATATGAGAGTTTGGTATAAGTCCGGTTTATTTGGTACAATTAAATCTTGATACAATTAAACCTACTTCAATTTTGGTACAATTCTATTTAAATTTTGGTACAATTCTAATTCTAAATCCTAGATTAATATCTAATTCTAAATCCTAAATCTAAACCCTAAACCTAAATCTAAACCTAATTACTACTCTACACTAAAAATTAAAACTAGAGAAGAAGAAGAAAACTTACCCGAGGTCGAAGGGATTGAAACTTCTTTGAAATGATATGAAAAATGAAGCAAGCGGCCCCTTTTATAGCCTCCGGGTCCGCTCCGGCATATAGTGGACCCATATGGGGGTCTGCTCCGGCATTCTGCGGTCTTTCTCATATGGGTCCGCTCCGGCATTCTACGGCGGCCCTGCTAGTATTGGAATTGTCAGAAAACCGTGGTTATTTGATTTATTATTTTTTTTAAAATGGTATTAATAAAAATTTCGGCATATCCAGCTTAATAGTTTAAATACTGTGTTCAAAATAAGTCAACTTGCTCAAGTCATATTGCTTCTATATTCTACACGGACACCGACCTTGGCCGACAATTTTGAATGTAACTTGATCTCATGTGGCTAATGCACAACATGACAGATACATATATATTTGAAATTTGTTAAGGTAACAAAAGTATAAAAAAATTTGTTCTTATTCTTTTTAACGGAACTTAAAGAGTAGAGAATGTGCTATACATTCATATGACTTTTTAATAGATTACGGAAACAAAAATTTAAATGTGTTTGCAAAAATAGTTGAGGATAGAGACACAAAAACCATTCCAGTATACTAAGTTTTTGTTCGATGGTTTATAGCTATATGATCAAATTGTTATTTGATGTTGTTGAGGTTTCTAAAATCAAATGATAAGATATAAAAATAATTTATTTATAATGTATATTTATCAGTTAATATTTCTTACCATCAGATAGGAACTAATATTATATAAAAAGCAATGCAAAAATTCACTATTTATTCTTTATTAATAAGATGGAAACTTTTAATTATAAATGTGCACAATATAAAGCTGGTAGCTTCTTTCAATGATTTCAACATATTTTTACTAGAAAAAAATTAAAAAATATTATCATTTTTCAACACCAAAAAAATTGCATACGAAAATTATGAAGTTTTGTGCACTGTGGAGGAAAAAGGCAATTAATTTTGATATGTTAACAGTTAGCACTACAATTATTTTGGAGTATGCAATAATTTTTTTTTAAAAAGTTAGAAAACTTCATAAAAATTGAAGAGCAAAATTGAAAAATTGATTTTTCATAAATAAAACTATGAAATAAACACAACTTACAAGTACTATACTATTTATATCACAAGAAACCAATTATTTGACAAATAAACAGTTTTGGATCAGACACAGAAGATCCGACATGTTGTGGCATGCCTATAGAGCTACAGTCTAACAGAAGCCACGCGTCTCTTCTGGAACGGTCTTGATGACAACTGATCTTGCTCCGTTTAGATTCTGCCACGTGTGCACACGACCATCCCAGGAGTCGTTGTTTGGTTCATACTTCATAGATAATAACAAAGGCATCTGACAACACAACATTCTGTCCACTCAATCTCAATCTGAGTCTCAAAATCTATAGTCACAACTTCTTCACACACAGATCCATATCCTCAGATTCTTTTTTGGATAAATTTCGCTGGAGGTCACTAAACTTTGTTCTTTGTCACGAATTGGTCACTCAACTTTGATTTGTCCCTCCATAGCCACTGAATTTTTATTTTGTCCCAATCAAGTCACCCTATAACTTTTCCATCCAAATTATAACGGAATATGCTCATTTCCTCCAAAAATTTAACGGAATATGCTCATTCCGTCCAAAATACTAACGGAAAAGTTACATTCCGTTAATATTTTGGATGGAAAAGTTATAGGGTGACTTGATTGGGACAAAATAAAAGTTCAGTGGCTATGGAGGGACAAATTAAAATTGAGTGACCAATTCGTAACAAAGGACAAAGTTTAGTGACCTCCAGCGAAATTTACCCTTCTTTTTTTTATCACAATTTGCCTCTTTGGTCCATTGCACCTTGTCTTTTTTCTTTCTTGACAAATTTTGATTCAGTGATTAATTAGTAACTGTTCAAAATTTATTTTAAAGGCAATTTTCAAGCGAAAAGTAAATTCAAACTAATTATAGTAATTATACTTTTTAAATAAAAATATATTCTGGTAAACTAATTTAACCGTCGTTACAATATTTAATTTTGACGCGTCAAAATATTTAATTTTGATGCCACGTAGCTATTCGTATAATATAATGGCGGGTAAAGTTTCTTTTAACTTAGACGCAACGTAACTATATATTTAACTCATGCTCGCGTTAATGAAAAAATATATCATTAATTAATGATTTTAATAATTTCATTTTTTTCCTTTAAAAAAAAATCATATAAATAAGGCAAATTCTTCTATGGACATAAGGACCTATTTGTAAAATGAGCGTATTTTCATTTTCAAAGTTCAAACAGTCGATCCGACCGTTTAACATTATCTCCATATTAAAATGTACTTGGAGGTCAAATTTTACATTTTTTTGAATTTTTTTACTATTTATTAAGATGGGTACAAAATTCAATGGTCTGAATTTGACTAGTTTTGTAAAATACTTAATAAATAGTAAACAAATTCACAAAAATGTAAAATTTGACCTCCAAGTACATTTTAATATGGAGATAATGTTGAATGGTCGGATCAACTGTTTGAACTTTGAAAATTAAAATATGTTCATTTACAAATAGGTCCTTATGTCCATAGAAGCATCCCTCTATAAATAATATTGGTTTTTTAAATGTACATAACACAAAAAAATATCATTAAATATGCGGTCAAGAAAAAGAGGCGTCCAAATGCAAAATTGAAAACGTAACAGAATAAAAAACTGAAAAAAGTATTTATAAGGGAGTAGAGTGCCGAAAACAAACTAAAAGATGCGTTCCTACTAGAAAGGAAACCCACCACTAAACCAACCAAGACCTTCCAAAGAGCCGTTACACCTGTTATTCCCGTCTCTGCCGGCGGGCCCTCCCCTCCTCTTTTCTAAAATAAGCCCTTCAAATTTCTCATAACCCCAGCAGCCCTTTAAAAAACAAAAAAGAATCAATCACTCGTCTCCCAGGGTTTCGTTTCTCGCTTTACCTTGAGGAGATCGCCTGTCACTTTCTCCGCTCCGGTTCAATGGCGGCGATCCAGAAGGACCGGCCGGTTCGACCCTCTAAGAAGGAGCAACCCGGTAAGCTCCTTGGTAGGTACGACCTAGGTCGGCTTCTTGGTCATGGCGCCTTTGCTAAAGTGTATCACGCTCACAACATCGCCAATGGCGACAGCGTCGCTATCAAAGTGCTTGACAAAGAGAAGATCTTGAAAGGTGGTCTTGGGGCTCACATCAAGCGCGAAATCGCGATTCTTCGACGAGTTCGTCATCCCAACATTGTGCAGCTCCATGAGGTCATGGCCACCAAATCCAAGATCTATTTTGTTATGGAGTTTGTAAAGGGAGGAGAACTCTTTCAGAAGGTCGCTAAGGGTAGATTGAAGGAGGATACTGCAAGAAGGTACTTTCAACAACTGATCTCGGCCGTTGGATTTTGCCATGCTAGAGGTGTTTTTCACAGAGATCTCAAGCCAGAGAACCTATTGCTTGATGATAATGGGGATTTGAAGGTGTCTGATTTCGGTCTCAGCGCGGTTTCTGAGCAATTCAGACAGGATGGGCTATTGCACACTTTTTGTGGGACCCCTGCCTACGTGGCACCTGAGGTGCTATCTAGAAAAGGCTACGATGGCGCAAAGGTCGATATTTGGTCATGTGGTGTGATATTATTTGTTTTGATGGCGGGTTACTTGCCATTTCATGACCAGAATGTCATGGCCATGTATAGAAAGATCTATAAAGGTGAGTTTCGCTGCCCCAGGTGGTTTTCACCTGACCTGGCACGTCTCCTGGGTCGGTTATTGGATACAAACCCAGAAACCCGGATAACCATACCCGAGATAATGGAGAACCGGTGGTTTAAGAAGAATTTTAAGCAAGTCAGGTTTTATATCGAGGATGATCGGCTTCATAATGTGACCAATAACGAGGATGATTTTGATGTGGGTCCCTCAAGTCAGCCGCCCCCAGATGAGGCGTCAGAGTCTGGGTCTGAGTCTGATTCGTCAGTCTCATCATGCCCAGCTACTATTTCACCTTGGTTAGAAGAAAAAACACGTTTCAAACCGGGTTTACCCAGACCCGCTAGCCTTAATGCATTTGATATCATCTCTTTCTCGCGTGGATTCGACTTGTCGGGTCTTTTCGAGGAAAGAGGAAATGAGGTGAGATTTGTGTCAGGTAAACCAGTTATAGATATTATAAGGAAACTCGAGGAAATTGCAAATGTTGTTGCTTTCACCGTCCGAAAGAAGGATTGGAGGATTAGTTTGGAAGGGACAAGGGAAGGTGAGAAGGGTCCTTTGACCATTGGAGCAGAGATATTTGAACTCACCCCTTCTCTAGTCGTGGTAGAAGTGAAGAAGAAGACGGGTGATAAAGGTGAATATGAAGAGTTTTGTGCCAAGGAGTTGAAGCCGGGGATGCAAGATCTGGTGTATAAAGCAGAGCCGTTTCAGGTATTATCGTGCCAGTCTGCCCCGTCATCACCACGCCTCCCCTCGATGCTACCAGTAACTAACATGCCATCAGATGCGTAGGAGAGAGATTGCATCAGCTAAGTAAAGAACTTTAATTTTTATTTTATGCTATTTAATTGCTGTGTTCTTCTTAACTGTTACTTGTGGTGGAGTAGCGGGAGTTCTTGTTGTGGCTTATGTAATGTAATATAGTGGTTTATTGGGATCTTCCTGGAAGAATAGTGACTAAATTTGTTATTCCGGTTTAGCATGGTAAAATGCAGAGTTAGTTTTGTTTCCCAAAAATGGAATGCAATGGAAGGAAAAAAAATGAGAAACTCTTGATATGCATTTTGACTTGGTACTTGTAAAAGCAATGTCTAATTTTGCATGAACCTGCTTTCGATATTTTGATGTTTTTAATTGATGAGTTGGTAAAATGTTGATTGTCCGACATGAAGCTGTTGCCTAGCAATGGGGTAAAGATTTTAACAGACCAGTTTTGGCTTCATGCAGCACACGAACCATATTCAGCGATGTTTTGATTATATAGTCCGTGCACTGCATGAAGGCGAAACTATGTTAGAATCTTTACCCTAACAATGGCTTTCCATCTTTCAAAATTAGTTCTCTGAAATCAATTGTTGTTCTTTATTTTTTTGTTTGTCGTGTTTGTTAGGAGGGACCATCCTACCAGGGGATGATGTCTATATTGATATAATTGATGGTTATTATTATTTAATTTTCAACTTGTTGGGCAGTTTTGTACTTTCTTTTGCTTTTTTCTTTTGTTTTCCTTTTATAATTGGGAATCTTGGAGGGATCATTTTCAGGATCTTTTTTTTTTCGACCTGTCACTCGTATAAAATCTTTCTTTTTAATCTGTATGCATTGAAGGGTCACTTTCAGGTGAAGGATATTTGTTACTCTAAATATCTTCTATATTTGATCTGTGTGTAAGGAATAAGAACAAGTATATAAATATAGATCCTCACTCATATCAAGTGAGGCTATGGTAATATGCGTATTACGAATCGACCCGTGCTATGGATCTATATCTCAATTTTCAAAATTTAAATAGTCGATCTGAACTGTTAAACATAATCTCCATAAAAAATGTACTTGTAGACCAAACTTTACATTTTTTATAATATGTTTACTATTTTTTAGATAGGCGGAAAACCACTTATTTTGGATGGTCCAGAATTTTCAAATCAAGTGATTTTCTACCTATCTAAAAAAATAGTAAAAAAATCTAAAAAATGTCAAATTTGGTCTGCAAGTACATTTTAATATGAAGAGAATGTTGAATAGTTTAGATGGACTGTTTGGACTTTAAAAACGGAGATATGGATCCATAGCGTATATTGTTGTGTAATATGCATATTACCATAGCCTCACTCATATCAAATTGTGGTTTCAGAATGCATCAAGTTCTTATCCTAGGAATATAGAAATATAGTTAGTACCTTGTGATACTCTTATACTAATTTTTGACGGTGGTAGGTGTCCTAGCATTCCAAAGCCCCATTTATCCTATCTGCACAGTATGGTTTTTTCGTTTTTCATGATACTTATAATTTCTGTTAATTGTTTTGCAATTTATGTTTACGCAATCGAGCAATCAATGAAAGGAGCTACCGATCACTTGTCATTCTAGATAAGGGAAGTATTATATACACTTATAAGAAAGACAACTTGATAAGAATGGTGATTCACCTAATCAAAATTAATGAAGAAAGGATTGTACATTAATTCTTTAATAAGGTGAATTGCCATTCTATTATGAGTTATTTTTCTTATTTCTTTATATTCAGTGAGGTTTCAACTACTGTCCCTTTTGACATCAAGAAAAACAAAATTAATGACTTCCTTTCTTTAGCTGATCAAATTTTATTTAGAGAGATGTAACTGTTTTGTGCAACTCTTTTTTTGTCCTGTTGATGCTTGTTTGCACCTCGTTTGGTCCTTCAAAATTGATTTTTTCTTTTTATGATTACTGTCTTACGACTTGATTGGCACCATGCTGAGTTATTGATATTCTCCGTTTTCCATTTTTAATTTTCTTCACCATTTTCCCAGATCTTGCTACCTGTTTTGCTGAAACTTCACTGCTTATGACTTCGTTTTTCTACTGTACTGCTTATGCTTTGCTTCTAGATTGAAAAGCTAAAATACTCAATCTAAGCAAAGACCAAAAACAAATTATGATCCCAATTACAATTTTCAGTATCCATCAATGGAAAGAAAGGCAGGTTAAATTGAAAATTAATAGATGCCTTGATGAACAACTCATCCAAAAATGTTATCCTTAGAGAGGGATCATATTTCAGTAAAAAATTAACAAAATGAAATAAGTGCACTGCTTGTTACCCAACGGAAGAAAGAAGCATTAATTTGCTGCACAGTGAAACAGCAATTCAGTTTTGTATTTAATGCCCAACCAAAATATCAGAATGCATAGTTTTTGGGTACTTGAACCTCTGTAGATCCTGCAAAGAGGCATGATCTTTGCTCTGCCCCACATTGAACCTAGTGGTTAATAAATATACTTTGGGCCCTTTAATTGTTTTGCCGATGATGGTTAATAAAATATACTTTGAGTTTACACAATGAAAAGAACTAAATCTGAGGCATCAAAAAAAAAAAAGGATTGGATAATTGGTGAGAAAAATGATAGGCGATTGAGAAGCTAAACGCGCAGCAACTAGCGTTTACTTCTACCAACCTCTCAACTACTTAGCAAGCTTTGATTACCTCCATCGAGATTCCCCTTTCAATAACTCCTGCAACCATAATCTTTTAATCCCAACTAAACCTTCTAAACCTTTCTCAGTTTGGTCATTTTTAGAAATCCGGCAAAAACGGGTGTAGATTGTAAAATTATTTAATTATTTTGGATATTAATAAATTTCGGCCCTTAAATTTGGGATTGGTTTTGAAGCGGGGCGGATTTACTGTCAAATTAGGGGTTAACCACCTTCATGATTTCAAAAAATTTAATTATGTATATTAAAATTGAACTATTTTTTTTTATAAATGTTTATATGATTGTCTCCTCATAAAATGTTAAATGTGTGCTTGTAACTTAGCTGTTAGAATTCCACTTTGCATTTGTGGAGACTTGAGTGGAATTCTAACAGTAACGCGTTATACATTTTATGTTTTAGCTTTTCCAATTTAAATTTTCTAGTTCTGTTTCTATTTATCTCCCCTCCAAAGTTTTGACTTTGTGAAGCAAATAATGGCAAACTGGAACATAGCCTTAGTTGTCTCTGGAGTTCAGATTCGGACTGTTTGATCTGCTTTGGCACGAATATTAAAGAAGCTCCGTGCATTCCATCTCGAACCGAATTGGCTTGAGTTCTATTCGGACTTTCCGGATGTAAACTCAAATATTCTGTTACCTCAGAGGATATGGACTGTTCTCTTCCTAGTCTCCAGTGACACTGAACCCTCCCCTTTCCTACTATCTACACCTAACTCAAGCTCAGCCTTAGTTTTCAATTTGTCATCAGATGGCAACAGAGATACCAAAAGTTGGTTAGACAACCTACCAAATTGTTGCCAATTGCTATTCCAAGAATGTTTACCTTAGAATAAACTGCCAATTAAGGTCATTAGTATTATTTGCAGATGACGAAGCGAGACATCGGTTAGTCACCCAACCCAGACCCCAATATATTATTGACAATGACGTAGAAGCCGGTATATAGTTGTATACTTCGTCTAATGGACCTGCATGTCACGTCGTTATTGGTTCCGTCATTACATATACAACATGTCACATTACGGGTGTCGATAACGTGACGTGTCTCCCTTCAATTGAAAATAACATATTACACAGATTGATATGGTTACGTTATGTGACATGTAATTGACCAAGTTTTCTAATATTGCTTCTTTATTTTTAATTATTTAGCAATATTTTCTTATTTTTTAGTATATTTTTTATTTTTTCTATGAACTAACTTAAAATTTGAAGAAAAACAAAATTAAACACGATCACGCACGTCGGGTGTAATCACAACGCTTTTTTGATCATTCACATGATATGACTGTCTTCCACTATTTTACACTTCACATCACGTCATGTAAGAAAAAAATTTAACACATATTATCATATGACGTGATCAAGTCACGATATATCAATCACGTCACATCGCATTTCTTTTACACAGAGAGTCTCACGAGATCACTCAATTTGTTAGCTGTGGAGCACAGACCTTTTTTAAATTAGATAATTAGGACTTTTTGTTCTATCATACAATTGTTTCAATCACTATCTTATGTTCTCTAATTCCAGACCGAAGGCAATTTTTTTGAACTGTCTAAAACAATCAGTATGTTCTAAATTAATTGAATCAAAACCCAGTCACAAAATTGATTTTGTTTGGTTGTCACGAGAATTGCAAATTATATGTGAATTTAGAAAGTGAAAAACACCTAAAATTTTTAAAACTACCATTGTTTAAAAAAAAAATAAACAAAAAAGTTATCGTTTTTGGAAAATTCTAAATCTAACACGGCCGCAGAATGATTATGCGGCCCCAAATGCTGGGGACCGCACAGGCATTCTGCGGTCCCATATATTATTTTTTTTTCAAACTTTGAGATATCTCATAAAGGGGGCACACATTTCTAGAAAAAAAATATTAAAAAACCAAAAAACTTTGAGATATCTCATACGGGGTACGCATCCCCACATGGTGCCTCTTTTAATTAGATAAAACACCAAAAAAAAAAAAAAATGGGGCCGCCGAACGCCTGTGCTGTCTCCAGTATTTTGGTCCGCAAAATCATTCTGCGGCCGTGGTAGATTTCGAATTTTCCAAAAACAATAGTTTTTTTTTTTTTTTTTAAACTGTGCTGACTTCAAAAATTTCGAGGAAAACACAGATCGCTAGCACTGGTGACTTCTAATAGCTAATTCAGGTTTCCATGGTACCATTTCCAATTCCAATCAAGCTGTGTAGTGAGCAAAACATTCACTTTATTCTGACCAAATTAATCACTTGCAGAACCTATTACCAATAATTCAATAAAAAATCGTTTAATTATTTAATTGAAGATGCAAACAGGTTCATATTAATCCACATGAAAAACATGTGGATACACTACCGTTGAATAAGTCATCAAACCCCTTAGATCAATAGATGGCTTATACACTCCATCATCACTATCACACCATGTGTTCATCACCATCAGAGAACATTTCCACAAGACAAATGTAAATGTATTTGGTTTCTTCTTCTTGAAATGCTTTCACAATCACCATCACCTTTAAACTCATAGCATTTTATAAATGTAAAAAAATACTTAGTTTTCCTTTTATTGAATGCTTTCTTCACAATCACCATCACCTTTAAACATTTAGCATTTTATGTGACTATTGGGACTTCCTCACATCTCCACAACTATAAAATGAAATTTTAACCACTAGACTACAAATACACATTTAGCATTTTATAAAGTGGTTGGACTATATAAAAACTTAAAAAAAAAGTTCATTTAAATTTTAACATATATAATTAATTTTTTTTAAATCTCATGTAAATTCACCCGTCCCTTTGAATGCTATCTTCCTGAAAGACTTAGCGTTGCCTCAAACTCTCACATATCTTAAATTTGTGCTATTTTTTCTCTTTCCTTCCCATGTAATTTTATTTTTATCTATTTTCACAGTTTTGGATATTCCCCCAAAGAAAAATCTATCTCATCATCTCAAGCAAACTAATGGACCTTTTTTACTTCATTTGTTTATATTTCATGTACAAGTTATGTGACAAAAATAAAATATTTATTATATCTCACATATGTTTAATTAAAGATGTCCTTCCTAACCACTGTTGAATTACTCCAGTAAAATGTAATAATTAAACAGATAAGTTATAGTATTTTTTTTTTTGGCAAATAATTTCTCTTCAAAATCAAAAAGGAATTTCGTCAGAGTTGAAAGCCAGACAACAGTCATGCGCATGTGAAAATTGTATCAGCAGATTCAGTTTTGCTGGCTGGAATCATCACAAGATTACCTGTATATTGTGCGTGTCATCCCTGTTACTAAATGCAGCCCCACGCACTTTATTTACAACTACTGTTAAAATTATATAACATAGAATATGTACCAACTACGTACCAGTATACATTTTGTTGAAAGAGTAAGTCTATGGTACTATGCATAACACGGATCGGTATGTACTATGAATCAATATTTTCGTTTTCAAAATTCTAATAGTCGATCTGAACCGTTCAAAATGATTTCCATATGAGAATATATTTGTGGGCTAAATTTTCTATTTTTTAGAATTTTTTTACTATTTTTTTAGATAGGTAGAAAATCACTTCTTTTTGAATGGTCTAGAATTTACCTATCTTAAAATATAGTAAAAAAATTTGAAAAAATATAAAATTTAATCTGCAAGTACATATTCATGTGGAAATCACGTTGAACGGTTCGGATCGACCATTAAAATTTTTAAAATAAAAATATGACTCTGTAGTACGAACTAATACGTACTATGCATAGGAATTCGTATCCTTTGCATTAACTCAAATTTTGAGTTAAGATCTGAACCGTCCTATTGAGATCCGCACTAATATTAAAGTGCATGTGCATTATAGGAGTGGACATGATTGGTCCGAATTCTGATCGTACAGTTCATAAATTAACTCAAACGGTGCGTTAATGCAGAGGATACGTATTCCTGTGCATAGTACCATAGGCTCACTCTTGTTGAAATATATAATATAGAGAGAGACTAAGATCAAAACGTTTGTTCCTGGCTCAATGAAATATCAATTTTTAAACTGTCTAATCTGATTTTAGATTCATGTATATCAGATTGATCTGATCTGAAAATTATCGCTGGAAATTGTAAATCTTGCTGTCCAATAACTGGACCCGTCCAGTGGGGTAAACCCCCCCAAACCCCGATCCCCTCTCTCTCACGCAGTCATGCTATCTCTCCTCTCAGACCCTCTCTCTCTCTAAACCTAAATCGCACCAGGCGATTTCTGCCCCGCTCCTCTCCTCTCTCGGCGCCAACTTCTCCAGCGACAACCACTGCTCTCTCTCGGCGAAGCTCTTCTCTCGATCCTCTCCTCTCAGCTGAAACTAGGGTCACGAGTTCCTACAGGGTCTTGTGAAGTTGGTAAGCTCTCTCTCCTCTCTCTTGTTCTCTCTAATTTTCTTAAAGTTTATAGCAATTTTATAGCACCAGAAACGACTCTGATTCGCAAATCGGGTTCGAGGCTCTGTACCAAAAAATAAAGGTATTTTTTGCGAGTATTCAGCATAAGGAATTCACATTTCGGGATCTGCTGCGGCCTGATCCCAAAAGCACATTGCAACATCTCAGTGCTGTTGTTAATTTCCTTTATTACAGGTGAAACGAGCTCTTGCTATATTCTATGATTACATAGCAGTATATAGCAATATGTACTGTATCACTAGTTCACTACTCATGAACTCTGCTTTGATATTATTATGTAATTGTGAAATTTTGGTTTGAATTCTATGCTTTGGTGATTCAGAAATGAAAGGCTGCAGGAATTGAACTCCTTGCTGGATGAAATGCCCAGTTCTGAGGATAGAAAAGTTGAGTTCAGTTCAAGGATATCTGAGGTACTGTTTTTACCCTTTTTTTAGAATATTTTAAGCTTAGTAGTTGTTGAGACTATAGTTTTATTTTAAAAAAAATGTGGAACAAGCCACCGGATTCACGTTACAAGGTTCAATTTAACCCAATTGCGCCTTCCTTCACTGTTGCCTGTGCAAATTATTTGAATCACATTGAAATTTATCAAATTTAGCTTTACTTAAAACTTTAACCTAATTGCTCAAATGGATTAAATTATTACAAATGGCTTCTCTAAAATGTATCTAAAATTTGTAGTTTGAATTGTGTGAATTGATCTCTTAAAAGGAACATGGATCTCTTATATGAATTAAATGATTACAAATGGCTTTTCTAAAATTTTGTAGGAGTCTGTGTACATAGACAGGCTGTATCAATCAATTAAGTGGATTAAACATTTTTATAAATTTGATTCTGTTACTAAAGTGGGCTACTAT
Organism: Carex parvula; assembly: GCA_025461045.1. Classification (NCBI taxonomy): domain Eukaryota; kingdom Viridiplantae; phylum Streptophyta; class Magnoliopsida; order Poales; family Cyperaceae; genus Carex; species Carex parvula. Next base: position 241,621 of record JAJGRW010000786.1, read on the forward strand.
TTTTACCAATTCCTATGTATTAATTTGAGGTTAATTAATTCTATGGTCTCAACAACTCACTTAGGTAGAAAAGGCACCAGTAATGCCTAAAATTGTTGATACCTTAGCTATTGTGTACTAACTGGTGAAATTTTCTGTAGTACTGATACTGGTTTTGTTCAAGGAGAAACCCAGACCTGGGGTTTTGCAAAGCTCTCCCTCCCTTAGAAGTTGTATGTATGAGGTTAGTTAATTCTGTATGGGAAGAGAAAAACCTAGAAAATTTGATTACGCTAAAAACCTAGAATTATGAAAGTTAGTTTTGTGCTACTGTAATTTGACTATGATTTGATTTGCCTGATGTGTTGGTTTAAATAATGAAAGAGCTACAAAAAAAGGTTGATAATAGAAGATAGTTACTTGCTTATAAGAATAAATTATGATTAATACTATTTCTTCATCTTCTGGTGTTATAGGTCTTTCCTATTTTGTCATATTTCTTCTTATTTGGCAGGATGCTCAGGTCAAGGAATTCTAGGTCTGGGTTTAAATATATATAGGTGGTATTTATATTATATTTTCATAAGAAATCAGGAGCAAAAATTGCATCTGAAGGTGTAAATTGTTGGGCTGTACAGCTAATACTTGGGCACAATAATCTGTTATCATACTTGTGCCATTTGCAACAACTTAACATATCATGACATGGTAATATGTTTTCGCGTCTTAATTAAAATTGGAGCAATAATTTTGGTTGGAATATCCATTGCGGGCCTGTTAAAGCTACGTGGTTTTTCCTTTTTAATTAGTTTAGCTATATCTTTGTGGGCTAACTTCTGTTATCATATACCAATGGTAATAGTTTGTTGATTTTTATCTTCATTTCAACCGTCTATGAGAAGTGGAAGAATCTGGCAAACAGAAGTCTCAGTTTCATCAGTCCCGTCTCCTGTGAGCTATAATCTGGATATTAGCCTAGTACGTACTCTAATATCTTGTAACCCAAGAACAAGCACGCCAAATAGTTCGATTTCTAGATAATATAACCAAGGTTTGAGTTTTGGCTATATTTGATATATAAATTTAAATTGTATTGGATAAGGATGTGAGTTATTAGAATTTAGGATTGTAATATGTAATTATATAATTTAAAGGTTTTCTCCATAATTTCATAGTTTCTAAGTGGTATACATAAAATTCTCCCGTAAATAATTTTTTTCTCAAGCAGTAGTGTCATAAAGATATCACGAGAAAATCAAATTGTTATCAACTAACTGACAACAAAAAAATTACTATAGTGGAGGTTAAATTTGACAAAAAAATATAAATTTTATCAAGATATATTTAGAGCAAAACAACATATTTGTTGTTATAATGAAGAGTGAGATGAACTTTAGAATTTTATTAAAAATAATATAAATTATACATAAAATTTGTAACTTTTTTGAATCATAGCCAAAGCATAACAGAAGTAGTGTTCATATATATGTCACCAAGATAAGATATCGGGACATAGTCAAACTAGGAAATGCATAGACAAATTAAAAAGCGAAGTATCTAGATCATGGTTTTAATTAAAGCCTGAGCATATCTACCATGCTCTTTCCTTCTAGTTTCTTATCAAAAAACACTTTCATGAACTCTTTGTAATTCATGCTCCCGAAATTCGGTTTGCCACTGCCTATGATCTCTGCCAGAGGCTCAACCATTATGGAATTGTCAGGGCCATGAAAGGCCACCAGAGATATCCGCTCTTTCTCGGTATTTATCATGCCTCGGTGCTCTATGCTTTTGTATAATCCATTGCTTAGCACCTAATTAAGAAAAGCAAAAATAAAAACTAGTTACCAGGTCAATTGAGCCCGTTCTATAATTTCAAAGCATTACTCCTGGCCTAGGTCAGTGTCCATTTAGTCACGCAGTAACAAAAGATATTCCAAAATCTTTGAAATTAAGGTAAAAGATATATTATAAATTAATTAGTATACACTAAGACAATTAAAAATCTCTTTCAAAGATGCTAAACATTTAATTTACCTCAGTGATGTCACCCAAATTGACTATGAAGGAATTAGGTAGCGCACTAACAGCAACCCATTCTCCATCTTTTCTTATTTGCAATCCTTGAACATCATTTATTTGAAGAAGAATTGAAAAACCTGTGGCGTCTGAATGGGGAGAGATTCCAATAACTTTGTCGGATTCCGGGCACGGTGGGTAGTAGTTGAACCTCAGCCCCTGAGGGTGATCTTTGAATATTTGTTCGAGAACCTCTGGTGCGACACCCAAGTTTTTGGCAATGTACTGCCACAGACAACTTGCAACCTTGGTAAGTTCAAGAGAGTATCGATCAATATTATCTCTGCAAGTAAGAAGTGTAGTATATGTTATGTAAAGGAAATACATGCTAGTTGAAACTTTTAACTGAACTGTGGATCTTCCAGAGGAGATAAGGTTTTAGATATAGTGTGTATATTTCTAAAGAAATTAAAGGACGTGCAATCTGATTAGCAGAAACAAGAGTACAATTTTCAATTTTGCAAAAAAAAAAAAAAATAGTTGGGAAATTAATACCCATTTTACTTCGTTTTCTTTTTGCTGAAATTGAGTAAGATAAGAGTCTACATGAAAATCAAACTGCGAAATTTATTTGATAAGACCCAATTATGCAATCTTGCTTTTTTTTTTTTTAAGGTTATGCAATCTTGTTACTCTGTTAATTTCAGTTTTATTTGCCATGAAAATCAAACTGCGACACTACTATTTTGATTTTTGAATACTGTTTGCTTACTGAAAATTTTCCCCATTTGAAGCTATATATCATTCTTACTTGAAGGTGGAAGGGCTAGTGGGCCAAAATTTCATGTTTCGAAGGGCTACCGGTCGGGTCATGACATAAAGCAAGTCGGACCAATCAAGCTTTTGTTCGTCGGATTTGACGAAGGCTTGACCATAGCCTTCCAGAATTCCATCTGAACCTAGCTTGTACTCCATCTTCTCTTCCAAGGGTTTGTTGAAGAACTCAATGGTATCCGCCTTTAAGCCCTCGATCAACTCATCCGGTACCCCATGGTTTACCAGCTAAAGTTTAATTATCTTAGGATCGATCAGGGATATATATATAGAGAGAGAGTTGGGCTATGGTGCATTGCAATATATAGACATTATTGTGCAGTCTAAATCGTTGGATTCGAAGTCAAAACAGTCGATCCAAACCGTTCAACTTAATCTCCATATTAACATGTGCTTGGAGACCAAATTTTACATTATTTGGAAATTGTTTGCTATTTTTTTAGAATTTTTGAAAATAACTGTTTTTGGATGGTCCAGAAATTTCTAAAAAACAACGATTTTAAAAAATTTTAAAAAAATAGCAAACGGTTTCCAAAAAATGTAAAATTTGCTCCCAAAGGAAGTTTTAATATGGAGATCAAGTTGAACAGTTTAAATCGACTGTTTAGACTTCGAATCCAACGATTTTGAGTCTAATGTACAGGAATGTCTATACATTGCAATACACAATAGCCAACTCATATATGTGTGTGTGTGTGTGATTGTAAGTGCATAAAATAAATGTTTGGCACGGTATAGTTTTTTAATTGAAATCTGACCTGGAAAAAGCTCCACTCGTGGCAGGCTGAGTGGAGCTTTGAGGCTTCTTCTTTGGAGAAGGCTGGATCAACCAATTTTGCTAAATCTATGACAGGTAACTCAATCTGGTTTGTCGGAGCGATTGGATCGAGCTTTGTTTCAAGTCTGACATACCTTTCAGGGATTGGAGTTGATACATCAAGTGATGCAGCAAGAGCTTGCACGTTTGGTACCGGGAGGCTGTGACCTGCACACTGAGAGTGCGCTTCCCCTTTTTCCATCTGATACTAACTAGCTTAGTATTACTCGCTCCTCACAAACTGTTTTACCGTATATATATATTCCTAGTACAAGAGAGACGTTTTCTTTGTTGCAGGGGTAATATTGGAGAATGAACCAAGGGACTATCTATTCACTTAGTGCTTTTTTTCACATATATAATACATATAGCTAGGTATATTCTGTGGAATCCGTATCACGCAGGTACCTGATGTGCAGTTGATAAATCCGGACCGTTCTTTTCGATTGACACAAATCTCAAAGCAGACCCCTAGAGTTTCAAAAGGCATCGGATTGAGTTCGACCCGGGTGGGATTAATGAATTTTTAATAAGCAAAATTGCTAAGAAAAAAATGAATTAAATTTCTGAGCGAAGGTATATAATTTTTCTCTTTATAGGTCTGAATTAAGTCAAAACTTTTTATTCTTATAACGGACTGTCGACAGATTTTGAAATTATACAGTAAAATCCGATCTTGACCGCGAAATTCAGATATTATATATATAAAAGAGACTTTTTTGAATGTTATAAGCTGAAGGTTAAATCTCATAGAAACTGTTGAATACTATAGTTTCTTTAATAATAAAAAAATTAAAGGAACCCTAATTCTTTCTTATCAGGTAAAAAATGGTCTCGCAGCCCACTTGTTCTTTTTAAGTTTTTTTTTTTCTGAATCATCAAAATAAAAATAAAACGCGAGAAAGAAGGGTCAACTCACACTAATTTTGATATATAAGAACCGACCATCGAAATATATTCTAAAATAAAGTAGAATTCATGTGCTTGCGTGCTGGAGCCATTAGTTTGGTAATTTTGTTTGTTAGCTGAGATGTCAACGCAATTACATCTGCTAGATTCTATATCACAAATTAATTAAGCTAGTCATCCCACATTATAAGGCGTTTTATTTTCTTTAGATCAAACATTTACGAGGCTCGTCAACTTGTTATTTCTATTTCTATTATGATTATATTGTTCAATCCGATTTATGGGATTCATAGATTATATATTTAAGTTTTAGAGTAGAACTATATGGTGTTCTTAAGCTCACTAAGTTTTTTGGTGAGCTTAATTTCAAAATCTATTGGTATGAATCCAAATTGTTAAAAATGATCAACTTCATGCATACTATTTTACAAGTTAATTTTTTTAATTATTGATTGAATTTAGTATAAAGTCAAGCAGTAAAAACAAAGATAGAAGATTTATAAGTTTATTTTAATAGTTAATTTTTTATCATTTTTTTACCGTTTCATTTTATATTAAATTAATATGAAAATTAAAAATTTGATATGTAAATACATCACTTGTAAAGTAGATTGGTTTTAACTATTTAATTTGATGAACGAGCTTAAGAACACCCTACTTCTACTCTAAATTTTATATGATCGGATACATTTTTATAATATTCTCTAACGACGACTTAAGAAGCAATTAATTAGGTACCTTAATTAAAATTTAATATTTTTATCCAGACCAATTCAAGTCAAAACGCAAAATCGAAATCAACCAAGATCAAGATTGTGATACTAGGCGTGCCAACATAATTAAATAAAGAAAAAAAGTAAGAGACAGTAGAAACAGAAATTTTATTAATAACCATAAAAAATTCAAATTTCACAAAATATATACGTTTTTTTTGAAAATTTTCAGAAATAATCGAACTGCTGGATTATTTAGCGGAAATCTAGCCCAAATTTGCTGGATAATCAAGCATAAATAAGATTTCTGCTTTTTTAATTTTAATTAATAGAATATGTTATGGTTTTATTTATTTTTATTGAATACTAGAAATATTTTTTATATTTTTTTAGAAATAGATGGAGTAATATAAAATTGAATTTACTAAAAAGACTGCGACAAATAACTCGGATTAACATTTTTCAGACAGAATTTTTTGCGGCTGTAAAAAAAAATTAACATATTTCTTGGTGTGTTACTAAAAAAATAATAATGTTTTGGACCTGAGTTATTGATCCCGATTCAAAAATCACTTCTAGGTAAAAAAAAAAAAATATCGTGGTCCTTTCTAGTAAATTCAAATTCTAAGGAACTTCATCTATTTCTCTAAAAGTATTTTTGCTGGATAATTCAACAAAAAGAGGAAATCCATTTCCGCTGGATTATCCAGTGGATTTGGGCTGGATTTCTACTTGATAATCAACGGATTAGTTATTTTTGGAAATTTTCAGAAAACACGTGTATTTTGTGAAATTTGAATTTTTTATGATTATTAATAAAAAATTCGGCAGTACAAACTTGTTAACAAAATGAGGTAAAATTATTTAATTTTGGATGGCAGATTGATCTATCTAGCTAGGTTTAAACTTGTTGCCGTGAGCGTCTTTGGAAATTCGCATTATCCTAAGTATGCATTTTTTTTTACCATGGAAAAAAAACGAAAGAAACCTCACGATAACCTATACAAAAGAACTATTTAATTCAAACTAGATATGGTGAGATTTGAATCTATGGTTATATATCCTATAGGATTTTACAATGAAAAACTGTTGAGCATTTTTTCCAAGAGATATTCTCAAATAGAACGTATTTTGATCAGTTAATCAAGTATCTAAAAATATTGGAAAAGACTTTAGATCAAAATGGTAGTTTTTGAATTTTGGTGTTACCAATTAATTTTGCGATTTTCAAAATTCAAACAGTCAATCCAAATTATTAAATGTGATATCTATTAAAATGTGTTTAGAGACCAAATTTTACATTTTTTTGAATCTTTTTACTATTTATTTAGATGATTTGAAAATCGCTGATTTTAATAAACAATAAAAAATTTATGGACCATTAAAAAACATTTCAAACCATCTTAATAAACAGTAAAAATTCCAAAAAATATAAAATTTGGTCTCCAAACATATTTTAATATAGATATCATTTTGAACGTTTTGAATCGGTTTGGACTTTAAAAATCGCAAAATTGTATAGGTATATGCAGGGCGAATCCACATTCAATGAATGGCGGTCAATTGACCACGATTTTTTTTTTTTGTATTTATATCCTATTTTTAATATAATTTAAGCTAAA
>JAJGRW010000786.1:254317-406107 GCA_025461045.1 Carex parvula
ATTTTCGAACTAATCTAGTATAAAGGTTAAGCGGTAAATAAAATAGGTTTATAAATTAATTTTAATGTGTTTCATTTTTCATCAATTTTTACCGCTTGACTTATATTTAATTAGTTTCAAAAATTTAAAAATTTGAGCATGTAAACGCATCACTCATGAAGTAGATCGTTTCAACGGTTTGGATGCGTCACTTGAAACCAATTCGATAGATTTTTGAGTTAAGCTCACAAAGGGGCTTGGTGAGCTAAGAACACCTTAGTTCTACTCTATATAGCCTCTTTGTGAGCTTAACTCAAAAATCCATCGAATTGGTTTCAAGCGACCTATCCAAACTGTTGAAACTGATCTACCTTCATGAGTGATGCGTTTACATGTCAAATTTTTTAAAATTTTGAACTAATTTAGTATGAAGTCCAAGTGGTCAAAAAAGATAATTTATAAGTTAATTTTAATGAGTTCATTTTTACATTTTTTTGACTCGCTTGACTTTATACTAAACTAGTTCACAAAAATTATAAATTTGACATGTAATGCATCAATCGTGAAGTAGAACGGATTCAACGGTTTGGATGTTTCGCTTGAAGTCCAAGTTTTTGAATTAAGCTCACATAGAGATTTGGTGAGCTTAAGAACACCTTAGTTCTATATATATAGAGAGAGAGAGAGAGAGAGATGGGCAACGGTGCTTCGCAAAGTAAATGGTTTTTTTTACTTCACGCCATATTTCATTTTTAAATCCAAACACCGACGAACCGTCAACATGTTCTCAAATATTGAATGTGCTTGGAGACTAATTTTATATTTTTTGGAATTTTTTTACTATTTATTAAGCCACTTTGAAAATCGCTGATTCACTGTGAACAGTAAAAAACAGTAAAATTGTTTGGACCACCGGATCAACAATTTTCAAAGTGGCTTAATAAATAGTAAAAAAGTTCCAAAAATTGTAAAATTTAGTCTCCAAGCACATTTCAATATTTTAAACATGTTGAATGGTTTCAGATCGGTTGTTGGATTTTCAAAATGAAATATGGCGTGAAGTAAAAAAGACCATTACTTTGCGAAGCACCATAGCCCATCTCCTCTCTCTCCTCTCCTCTCTATCTCTCTCTCTCTATATATATATATATATATATATATATATATATAATATATAATATATATATATATTACATACACCATTGTTGTAAATAACGGTATGTGGTCGTCATAGACGGACAAGGTATTGCTAATTGATTAGTCGGAAAATCATAACGGTTTGATTATAACGAACGACTAATCAGACGATTAATCGGCCTAAACGGATGTTTTTTACAACACTGGTATACACACATGCACACAAATTTGTACTTTGTGCTACTATATGTTTGTATTACGTTCTTTTCATTTTCAATTACCTAGGCAATGTTAATACCATGCTGGTGGCCGTTCTTAGCGGGAATGCATGTTCTAACTAACATTTTGGTTACTAATTTCAAGTAATCATGATTAGTTACCAAAATAAGTTATTGGTCAAGCAAATGTGAAAGGTTGAAAAGCTGATTAAGTCGTAGTAGATCATTATTCTTTTCGATTGGTATGATAACATAATCATTTTTGCGGGCCCGATTCTTCCTGCATTTGATTGTATAGTTTTAATTTGAATATTTTTTTAATTTTTGGTACTTGAGATGTATATATCAAACAACTAACTAGCTAGTTTCTGTTAGGGTTAACTAACTAGCTGGTTAAAGTTGTTTTTTATTTGTATCTTCTTGAAACTAATGCATGTCTGATTTGAGATTGCAATTAATCATGCATATGATAGATAAAAAATTCAATTGATGTTACTCATGTTGGAGTTAATTTAGAAATGCGGAATACCGGTACAACCCGTACCAACTACAATAAACCTACAAGAGATCAAATAACTTGTACATCAAGGTGAACTGAGAAGTTAGAGACAAATACAACCTTGTATATATACAACCAAACACACTAACAATTAATAGAGAAAGAATGTTATCACGGGATAGATCGAGTCCAAAGATCACACAAGAGAAAGCAAATACAGAGATTAGGTGGTTCAGTCAGACCTACTCGGCAAACGACCGACAATCTTCACTATCAAACAAGATATTACAAGAGATTACAAGAAGAGCAACCAACATTCTACCAAATTGTCTTCTGTACAGAAAATTTAAGTTGATTTTGCTAACAATATCCTTGAAACATATCTATATTTATTCACTGAGAAAATTTTCTCTCAGCGATGCTGCTTTACTGGATGTCTGGCTAGCTTCCATCATATACCTCAAAAGTTGAACGGCTGAGATGCAACATAAGAGACTATTAATGAATTAACACTTTGGAATCTCTCTTTCTTTCTTTTTGTTTAAATAAGAGACTACCAAGATAACACTTTCGAATCTCAGTAAAGTTTTAAAATACTTTTATATGTTCAGTGACATTTTTTAAAATTGGCTTTCAGAACTAATATATCGTTTCATGTATCGAGTCAAACTGCAATCAAGTTGGCCAATAATTTGAGAGCTTTTTTTTTATTCTTCAATTCCGTCTCAATTGTTAATAGAGCAGTTAGACCGTTAGGCTTGAAATCCTAACTATAAATAGGCTTTTAGACGAATTCAAAACATGTCAATAACCTTTGAAGCTCGTTAATTACACACAGAAAAATGGAGAGGCTACCAGTCATGTTTTCTTTCATCTTTTTGGTATCTCTTCAATGGAGAGGGTCAATGGCATGGGACTCGGCCTTCGCCACATTTTATGGGGATGCCGACGCTTCAGGAACAATGGGTGAGCTGTTATTTTGGGTTGATAAAATTCTGTCTGCATATATAGTGCATGTTAATTATATGAAATAGGACCAATCACCAGTAATTAATACTACAGTATCTATCTCTTTGTAATTATAACATGAATAAAGTATAGTGCTAATTGAGTTCATGCTACGATATACATATGCACAGGCGGAGCATGCGGTTACGGAAATTTATACAATGACGGCTATGGGGTGCAAACAGCTGCGCTTAGCACAGCGTTGTTCAACAGTGGAGGGATGTGCGGAGCATGTTATCAGATCAAGTGCGACCCCACCAAGACGCAGTGGTGCAAACCTGGCTACCCGACTGTCACCATAACCGCCACGAACTTCTGCCCGCCGAATTACGCATTGTCAAATGATAATGGTGGCTGGTGTAACCCTCCCAGGCAGCATTTCGACATGTCTCAGCCTGCTTTTGAGACAATCGGAGTTTACCAAGCTGGAATTATCCCCATTTCTTATCAGAGGTACTTGATCACTCATTACCATGTTTTGGTTTTTTTTTTTTTCATCTTTTATGATTATCAGTAATTGTTTTAGATAGTAAACTTTTATTATCTTATTATTGTAATGAGCAGCATAATCACAAATGTTCTTTGTAGGAGCGTGCATTACTTATCAGATGCTCTAAATTAGTTATAATTTATGTACAGGGTAGGGTGTCAACGATACGGTGGTGTAAGGTTCCAGGTAAACGGGAACCCGTACTTCGAGCTGGTTACAATCAGCAATGTAGGCGGAAGCGGTGTTATCCGTGCGGTATGGATTAAGGGCTCTAAGACAGACTGGATGCCGATGTCGAGGAATTGGGGCCAGAACTGGCAGAGCGGTGCATACCTCAACGGCCAGAGCCTCTCCTTTGTAGTCCAGACTGATGACTGGAAGACAGTGACCTTCTATGACGTGGCACCTTTTTATTGGTGGTTTGGCGGTACCTACACTACTAACTGGCTAAATTTTTAGCCATTTGTATACCATTGTCAAGGGGAGATTGGTCTTCATACATGCTCTCTTGAAGTATCATTCATTATTCGGCTCTCTTTTAACAAACCTGAAAGTAAAAGTGTCATTATTATATGGTTTCCTTTCTTATGTTGCTCTTTTTTATTCTCAATTAAGCATATACTAGAACCAAGGCAGTGACTTAGGATTGTTGATAATAGCCCACCTAGCTAGTATCTCGCAATTTGCATCGTTATTTTGCTAAATTATATATGTGTACCTCAGTTCTCATATAAGGCTCAAGTTTTAATGACCCGTTGTTATTTTCTTTCTTTGCTTTTCGCTTTGTTGGACTTATGTAGTTAAATTTTATAGCTGATACTTGATACTAAATTCAAGGCAATTTTATGCTTGCGGTATACATATAAAATTGGGCTGGTGGTAAAAGGGGAAGATAGTATAAATAATAAATCAACGGGCTTTTATAGACCGGTAGCTGACAAGGAGATCCTGAGTCCAAAGTCGCACCACTGATAAACATGGGTGTTGCCTTCAGTTCTCCTCAGCCCATGTTTGTTTTTGTTTTTCAGTTTATCACGTCACGTGTGTCGGTCACGTGACATAACTCATCAGTAAATACCTCCAACCATTCAATAATCACAGCATAGTCCTTACAATAGACTACCTTTTGTAAAGCTTTTTTTTAATGAAAATCATTACAATAAAACTACCTTTTCTAATGGTTTTATATTGAAAACCCTTATAATACCAAGGAGGGATTTATCATGTGAATAGATTTATCAACACTAAAGAAAGACAAATACATCACTTATTATGCATAAAATTGTAATAATGTGTACATATCCTTTCGATTTCGCGCGCTCTCATAATTTGCAAACCATAAGGTGATATAATCATTCGAAATGAGTTTTTTTATTAATTATATATTCATTAATGAGATATAAATGGACTCCTCCATTTATGAATAAACTTGAGAACTCACACTCTAGGAGAACCTTCTATTATTCTCCTTTTACAGCTCATCAAATCCAGCAGCTTCTATTTTAACTTATTAGTTCAAATAATGTAATTCCAATGTATTGGGACAGAGCCTATATAAGAGGCGTTGTATCATCTTTTAATGATTAAGACAAATATTAAAGAATGAAAACCTAGCTCTTATTTTATGGTATCAGAGCAAAAATGGCCGCCGCCACAGAAACCAACACCACTCAAATTCCTCCGCCACCTCTCTTACCTTCTCCTTCATCAGACCCAATAATACCACTTAATTTCCCGATCGCCACAAAGCTAAATGCAAACAACTATCTCACATGGAAATCCCAAATACAACCTATCATTCATGGTTTCAACCTAACTCGTTTTCTTGATGGACCGGCGCCGGAGAAGACCATTCGTACTGACGCTGGCCAGATTCAGATCAACCCTGCTTTCCACCCTTGGGACCTTCAAGATCAACTTTTGTTAGGTTGGATTCGATCATCACTGACAGAAGGGATTCAAGGGCAAGTGGCGAACTGTGCCACTGCTGGTGAGATATGGTCTACCCTTCGCCAGATCTACTCTGCCACTTCTCGAGCTAGACTCACCGACTTACGCCGCCAACTTCAAACCACCACCAAGGGAACTTCATCTTGCACCGACTACCTTCAAACCATGCGTCATATAGCTGACGAGCTAGCGTTTTGCGGTTCCCCTATTTCAGATGAAGATTTGGTCATGGCAGTTCTTAACGGGTTGGGACCCGAATTTGACTCTTTTGTCATTTCGGTTACCACAGCAAGCCGACACTCTCCTTTCACATTTCCTGATCTTCACACCTATCTTCTGAGCCATGAGTCTCGGCTCCAAGGTCAGAATTCTCATAATGGTATTCTTCCTTCTCAATCAAACCCATCTGCCTTTGTAGTTAAAACCAACAACTCTTACCAAAACAGATCCAATACCTCTAAAACCCGTACCAATAACAATACATACCGGTCTCCCAACCAATACCAGCCCCGACCCTCTAACCCGCCGGGTTTCAACATACCGACCTGTTACCCGCATCCACCAACTCCCAACCAGCAGCGCCCTCCCTATTCCCCTCAACACCAGCCTCAATTCCAACCCAACTTTAAAGCTCCCTTCAATCAGCCAAGACCGAACCAAAAGTCAAATCCAAACACTCAATGCCAAATATGTGCTAAGTTCGGTCATGTAGCCAAAGAGTGCTATTTTAGGTATAAGAATGACCCGTCTTACAAAGGTCGCCCTTCTACTTACCATGCTTATGTGGCCAATCCTTCCTCTTCTTCTTCCATCACTTCCCCAACCGAATGGGTCCTCGATTCGGGCGCTACCAACCATGTTACTCACGATTTCACAACCTCTCTTCTTTCTTTGCATATGATGGTCAAGACTCTCTCCAAATTGGCAATGGTATGGGATTGTCAATTCTTCATATTGGTTCCTCTCAACTTAATCTTTCTTCTCATACTATTTCTCTTACCAATATACTACATGTTCCAACCTTCACCAAAAACCTTATTAGCCTCTCACAACTTTTAAAAGATAATCCTCAACTAATCCTTGAATTTTCTTCTTTCTCTTGCTTTTTCAAGGACCACCTCACCAAGACTACTTTTCTTCAAGTTCCATGCACTAATGGCCTCTTCTCATTCTCACATCCTTGCTCCCCTCCACCTCAAGCTCACCTTGGCATACGTGTTTCCGCCGATACGGCACGCTCGCCTTGGCCATCCTTCCTCTTCTACTACTTTACATTTACTACAAACTTGTTCTTTACCTTGTAATTCTCCTAAATTGAGTACTTGCCATGATTGTTTTATGGCCAAGTCTCACAAATTACCTTTTCCTACCTCTATTTCTTCTACTCATGCACCTTTAGAACTTGTTCACTCGGATGTTTGGGGCCCTTCCCCTATTACCTCTTTTAATGGATTTCGGTTTTATGTGATATTTGTTGATGATTTCTCTCGCTTTACATGGATTTATTTTATGAAACACAAAAGCGAAGTCCCTCATCTCTTCTCCCTTTTCAAAGCTCAAGTCGAAAATTTACTCTCAACAACCATAAAAACCCTACGCACCGATGGTGGCACCGAATATCTACCAATCCAAAAACAATTCCCTCAACTAATACACCAAACCTCTTGCCCATACACACCACAACAAAATGGCTTGGCCGAACGAAAACACCGTCATATCATTGAATTAACCCTAGCCGTTATGTCATATGCTTCCCTACCTTCTATTTATTGGGATGAGATTTGTTCAAGTGTGGTTTATCTAATTAATCGACTACCCTCCCCCTCTCATTCGGCAAAAATTTCATACACCATACTCTTCAACAAACAACCTGATTACTCATTTTTACGTGTCCTTGAATGCAAATGTTTTCCTCATACCCGTGCTTATTCCTCACACAAACTTGAAATTCGTGCCTTACCTTGCATTTTCCTTGGCTATGCCACCAACCAAAAGGGATATCGATGCTTACACTTGCCCTCAAACCGCATTTTTATCTCCCGACATGTTCAATTTGATGAACATTGCTTCCCCTTTAAAACCGATCCCCCAAATGACCAACCCTCTGTCTCAGCCGAAAATCACTTGCCTTTTTATTTGCCTCCTGCTACTGGACCGAACCACTCTTCTCCCATTAATCCAAGAGCCCAAAACCCCTCTCCCCATAACAGCCCATCTCCTCTCTCCTTTACTTTTCATTCCCCTGCTGGCCCAGTCCCCTACACGGCCCAAACCTCTCCTCCTTCCACTGCTGACCCGATTCCCTACACGGCCCAAACCTCTCCTCCTTCCACTGCTGGTCCGATTCCCTACACGGTCCAAACCTCAACTCCTCCTACTATTACTGCTGGCCCAGACCCAAACCGAACTCCTCCCAATTTCGCCCAACATTCTCCTACTTCTACGGCCCAAAACCCAGCTCCTCCTTCCCAACCTTTGCCTTATACACAGCCCGCTCCCTACTCACACCCGACATCACCCTCTCCCATGCCGTCACTGCCACCTGTCACCACCCCTGCCATGCGCCCCAACACTGTTCCATCTACCCCTGTCACAACCTCCACACACCCAATGATAACCCGCACTCGCGACAACACACGAAAACCCCGACAATTTCCAGACCATATAGCTCTTTCTACTCACCTTGAAACCGAACCCTCCACTTTCAATCAAGCCAACACCAATCCCGCATGGCGCAATGCAATGGCAATCGAAATGAACGCCCTTGCTCTAAACAACACTTGGACATTGGTTCCTTCCTCCCCTAATCAACAAGTGGTCGGATGCAAATGGGTTTACAAAATCAAGAGACGAGCCGATGGGTCTATTGAAAGATACAAGGCACGTTTGGTCGCCAAAGGCTACAACCAAATTGAAGGTATTGATTATTTTGACACTTTTAGCCCCGTGGTTAGACCAACCACCATTAGACTCATCCTCTCTATTGCGGTTTCCTCTCATTGGCCAATTAGACAACTCGATGTCCCCAATGCATTTCTCAATGGTGATCTCACCGAAAATGTACTCATGATCCAACCACCAGGTTTTGTTGATCCGGACCGCCCAAACCATGTTTGCCTCCTTTCTAAGGCCATATATGGACTCAAACAATCATCTCGTGCTTGGTTTACCAAGTTGAGTTCAGTTTTGCTCTATCATGGCTTCATGGCTTCCAACTATGACCCTTCCCTCTTCCTCTCACACACCAATGACCACACCACCATGGTTCTTATCTATGTTGATGATATCTTGATCACCGGAAGCAACCCTACACATGTTCAACAATGCATCCATCACCTCGAACAAGCCTTCTCCATCAAAGACCTTGGCCCACTTAGCTATTTCTTGGGGATTGAAGTCACACCTACCTCCCATGGCTTACACCTCTCTCAAACAAAATACCTCAATGACCTTCTCAACCGCACCAACATGCAAACCGCTAAACCAAGTCAAACTCCCATGGCTACCGCAACCTCTCTTTCAAGTAATGATAGCCCTCTCTTCGACAACCCTCAACTCTACCGAAGCATTGTTGGCGCTCTCCAATATGCCACAATCACCCGACCTGATCTCTCCTTTGCCGTTAACAAGGTTTCACAATTCATGCATGCTCCAACAACCAACCATTGGTCTGCGGTGAAGCGTATCTTACGCTACATTCGTGGCTCTACACTTCATGGCCTCTTCCTTGATTCTTCTTCTTCTCTCACCCTTCATGCTTATAGCGATGCCGATTGGGCTGGCTCCCTTGATGACCGCCGTTCTACCTCGGGTTTTTGCATATATCTCGGCCGCAACCTCATCTCATGGAGTGCCAAGAAACAACCAACAATCTCCCGTTCTAGCACCGAGGCCGAATATAGAAGTTTGGCAATCACTTGTGCCGAACTTCTATGGATTCAATACTTGCTTCAGGAATTAAAGATTTCCCTTGTCTCAACACCTACCCTATGGTGCGACAACCTCAGTGCGACATTCCTTGCCGCTAATCCTATGTTCCATGCCCGCACAAAACATGTGGAGATAGATTACCATTTCGTTCGAGAAAGGGTGGTCTCCAATGAGTTGCATGTCCGCTTTCTTTGCTCTAAGGACCAATTGGCCGATGTCTTCACAAAACCCTTACCGACCGCAAGATTTCAATTTCTCCGCTCCAAGCTCTCTGTGACAGCTGTCCCTTCGGCTTGAGGGGGGTGTAATGAGATATAAATGGACTCCTCCATTTATGAATAAACTTGAGAACTCACACTCTAGGAGAACCTTCTATTATTCTCCTTTTACAGCTCATCAAATCCAGCAGCTTCTATTTTAACTTATTAGTTCAAATAATGTAATTCCAATGTATTGGGACAGAGCCTATATAAGAGGCGTTGTATCATCTTTTAATGATTAAGACAAATATTAAAGAATGAAAACCTAGCTCTTATTTTATTCATATATCATGCATGCAACGTGTTGTAAATACGCTGTAACAACTACTTTTGTTTGCCTAAAAATTGATGTATACTTTCGAAATTATTCTAATAAAAAAGTTTGTTATGTGAAAGCTACACCGCAGAAAAAATAATACATCCCTTGAATAAAATTGCGGCGAACTAACAAACTAAGGGAAGTTGCACCTTACGTACATGCATATTCATAGTTGATCAATCCTTGATTAACAAATATGGCACCCGGCCGTTTTATATTTTATATATAGTTAGTTTTTGACAGAGTAGTCAAATTTAACAAGCCACAGTTTATCGATTTATCATTCACAATTCTATTATCAGAGTAGAACTAAAGTGTTCTGAAGCTCACCAAGTCTCTTTGTGAGTTTAAGAACACCTTAGTTCTGTATATATATATATATAGAGAGAGAGAATCTGGCTAATATGTTACGCGTAGCATAGAGGGCCTCCGTGCTACGGCTCAATATTTGAGTTTTCGAAATCCTAATTGTCGATCCGAACCGTTCAACACGATCCATATTAATATGTACTTGCAAACTAAATTTACATTTTTTAGAATGTTTTTACTATTTTTTTACATAGGTAGAAAATCACTTGATCTGAAAATTCTGTACCATTCAGCTAGATCAAGTGATTTTCCTCCTATCTAAAAAAATAGTAAAAAAATTCTAAAAAATGTAAAATTTGGTTTGCAAGTACATATTCATATGGAGATCATGTTGAACGGTTCGGATCGACCATTAGGATTTCGAAAACTCAAATATTGAGCCGTAGCACGGCTCTCTATGTTACGCGTAGCACCGTAGCCAACTCCTATATATATATATATATATATAGAGAGAGAGAGAGAGAGAGAGACGTGAGCTGTGGTGAGACGTGGAGTAAAACAAGTTTGTACTCCATGCCATATTTTTATTTTGAAAATCCAAACAACCGATCCGAACCGTTCAACATGTTCTCTATATTAAAATGTGCTTGGAAACCAAAATTTACATTTTTTGGAATTTTTTACTATTTATTAAGCCACTTTGAAAATTGCTGATCCACTGTGAATAGTAAAAAATAGTAAAATTTTCTGGACCATCCGATCAACGATTTTCAATGTGGCTTTAATAAATAGTAAAAAAATTCCAAAAAATGTAAAATTTGGTCTCCAAGCACATTTCAATATAGAAAATATGTTGAACGGTTCGGATCGGTTGTTTGGATTTTCAAAATGGAAATATAGTGCCATGGAGTACAAACTTGTTTTACTCCACGTCTCACCATAGCTCAATTATATATATATATATATATATATATATATATATATAGAGAGAGAGAGAGAGAGAGAGAGATGGGCTATTGTGCTTTGCAAAGTAAAACACCCTCTTTACTTCGGGCCATATTTTCATTTTGAAAATCCAAACAACTGATCCGAATCGTTCAACATGTTCTAAATATTGAAATGTGCTTGGAGACTAATTTTACATTTTTTAGAATTTTTTTACTAATTATTAAGCCACTTTGAAAATCACTGATCCACTGTGAACAGTAAAAAATAGTAAAATTTTCTGGACCACTGGATCAGTGATTTTCAGAGTGGCTTAATAAATAGTAAAAAAAATTCAAAAAATATAAAATTTAGTCTGCAAGCACATTTCAATATTTGGAACATGTTGAACGGTTCGGATCGGTTGTTTTGAATTTTTAAAATGAAAATATGGCCCGAAGTAAAGAGGGTGTTTTACTTTGCAAAGCACAATAGCCCATCTCTCAATATATATAGACACACACACACACACACACCAGTGTTGTAAATATAACGGCATGCAGTCGTCGAACGGACAAGGTATTGCTAATTGATTAATCAGAAATAATTGGAAATATCGACTATATTCAGGAATAATTGTCTGATTAGTCGGAAAAATTCGTAACGGTTTGATTACATCGAACGACTAATCAAACGAATAATAGGCTTAAACGGACGTTTTTTACAACCCTGGTATACACACATGCACACAAATTTGTACTTTGTGCTAGCTATATGTTTGTATTCCGTTCTTTTCATTTTCAATTACTTAGGCAATGTTAATGCCAAAGCATATGACTGCAAACGCCACAGACAATCTTGATACCATGCTGGTGGCCGTCCTTAGCGGGAATGCATGTTCTAACTAACATTTTGGTTACTAATTTCAAGTTATCATGATTAGTTACCAAAATAAGTTATTGGTCAAGCAAATGTGAAAGGTTGAAAAGCTGATTAAGTCGTAGTACATCATTATTCTTTTCGATTGGTATGATAACATAATCATTTTTGCGGGCCCGATTCTTCCCGCATTTGATTGTATAGTTTTAATTTGAATATTTTTTTAATTTTTGGTACTTGAGATGTATATATCAAACAACTAACTAGCTAGTTTCTGTTAGGGTTAACTAACTAGCTGGTTAAAGTTGTTTTTTATTTGTATCTTCTTGAAACTAATGCATGTCTGATTTGAGATTGCAATTAATCATGCATATGATAGATAAAAAATTCAATTGATGTTACTCATGTTGGAGTTAATTTAGAAATGCGGAATACCGGTACAACCCGTACCAACTACAAGAAACCTACAAGAGATCAAATAACTTGTACATCAAGGTGAACCGAGAAGTTAGAGACAAATACAACCTTGTATATATACAACCAAACACACTAACAATTAATAGAGAAAGAATGTTATCACGGGATAGATCGAGTCCAAAGATCACACAAGAGAAAGCAAATACAGAGATTAGGTGGTTCAGTCAGACCAACTCGGCAAACGACCGACAATCTTCACTATCAAACAAGATATTACAAGAGATTACAAGAAGAGCAACCACACTCATCTAAGATTTAGGTCACGAAGAGATATTGAAAAAAGGAGATGGGTCAAGGCCGCATTTGGGCTTAAAATCCCAACAACTCAACATTTTACCAAATTGTCTTCTGTACAGAAAATTTAAGTTGATTTTGCTAACAATATCCTTGAAACATATCTAAATTTATTCACTGAGAAAATTTTCTCTCAGCGATGCTGCTTTACTGGATGTCTGGCTAGCTTCCATCATATACCTCAAAAGTTGAACGGCTGAGATGCAACATAACAGACTATTAATGAATTAACACTTTGGAATCTCTCTTTCTTTCTTTGTTTTTTTTAAATAAGAGACTACCAAGATAACACTTTCGAATCTCAGTAAAGTTTTAAAATACTTTTATATGTTCAGTGACATTTTTTAAAATTGGCTTTC
This sequence comes from Carex parvula, assembly GCA_025461045.1. Classification (NCBI taxonomy): domain Eukaryota; kingdom Viridiplantae; phylum Streptophyta; class Magnoliopsida; order Poales; family Cyperaceae; genus Carex; species Carex parvula. Next base: position 267,350 of record JAJGRW010000786.1, read on the forward strand.
AGAACTAATATATCGTTTCATGGATCGAGTCAAACTGCAATCAAGTTGGCCAATAATTTGAGAGCTTTTTTTTATTCTTCAATTCCGTCTCAATTGTTAATAGAGCAGTTAGACCGTTAGGCTTGAAATCCTAACTATAAATAGGCTTTTAGACGAATTCAAAACATGTCAATAACCTTTGAAGCTCGTTACACACAGAAAAATGGAGAGGCTACCAGTCATGTTTTCTTTCATCTTTTTGGTATCTCTTCAATGGAGAGGGTCAATGGCATGGGACTCGGCCTTCGCCACATTTTATGGGGACGCCGACGCTTCAGGAACAATGGGTGAGCTGTTATTTTGGGTTGATAAAATTCTGTCTGCATATATAGTGCATGTTAATTATATGAAATAGGACAATCACCAGTAATTAAACTACAGTATCTATCTCTTTGTAATTATAACTTGAATAAAGTATAGTGCTAATTGAATTCACGCTACGATATACATATGCACAGGCGCAGCATGCGGTTACAGAAATTTATACAATGACGGCTATGGGGTGCAAACAGCTGCGCTTAGCACAGCGTTGTTCAACAATGGAGGGATGTGCGGAGCATGTTATCAGATCAAGTGCGACCCCACCAAGACGCAGTGGTGCAAACCTGGCTACCCGACTGTCACCATAACTGCCACGAACTTCTGCCCGCCGAATTACGCGTTGTCAAATGATAATGGTGGCTGGTGCAACCCTCCCAGGCAGCATTTCGACATGTCTCAGCCTGCTTTTGAGACAATCGGAGTTTACCAAGCTGGAATTATCCCCATTTCTTATCAGAGGTACTTGATCACTCATTACCATGTTTTGGTTTTTTTTTTTTTCATCTTTTATGATTATCAGTAATTGTTTTAGATAGTAAACTTTTATTATCTTATTATTGTAATGAGCAGCATAATCACATACGTTCTTTTTAGGAGCGTGCATTACTTATCAGATGCTCTAAATTAGTTATAATTTATCTACAGGGTAGGGTGTCAACGATACGGTGGTGTAAGGTTCCAGGTAAACGGGAACCCGTACTTCGAGCTGGTTACAATCAGCAATGTAGGCGGAAGCGGTGTTATCCGTGCGGTATGGATTAAGGGCTCTAAGACAGACTGGATGCCGATGTCGAGAAATTGGGGCCAGAACTGGCAGAGCGGTGCATACCTCAACGGCCAGAGCCTCTCCTTTGTAGTCCAGACTGATGACTGGAAGACAGTGACCTTCTATGACGTGGCACCTTTTTATTGGTGGTTTGGCGGTACCTACACTACCAACTGGCTAAATTTTTAGCCATTTGTATACCATTGTCAAGGGGAGATTGGTCTTCATACATGCTCTCTTCAAGTATCATTCATTATTCGGCTCTCTTTTAACAAACCTGAAAGTAAAAGTGTCATTATTATATGGTTCCATTCTTATGTTGCTCTTTATTCTCAATTAAGCATATACTAGAACCAAGGCAGTGACTTAGGATTGTTGATAATAGCCCACCTAGCTAGTAATCTGGTATCTCGCAATTTGCATCGTTATTTTGCTAAATTATATATGTGTACCTCAGTTCTCATATAAGGCTCAAGTTTTAATGACCCGTTGTTATTTTCTTTCTTTGCTTTTCGCTTTGTTGGACTTATGTAGTTAAATTTTATAGCTGATACTTGATACCTAAATTCAAGGCAATCTTATGCTTGCTGTATACATATAAAATTGGGCTGGTGGTAAAAGGGCAAGATAGTATAAATAATAAATCAACGGGCTTTTATGGACCAGTAGCGGACAAGGAGATCCAGAGTCCAAAGTCGCACCACCGATAAACATGGGTGTTGCCTTCAGTTCTCCTCAGCCCATGTTTGTTTTTGTTGTTCAGTTTATTACGTCACGTGTATCGGTCACGTGACATGACTCACATGTCGCATTACATGTCCATTCAAGAGACGTGTCTCCTTTTGATCGTAAATGGCATATCACGACACATCACACAAACTGACCCAATCACATCAAGTGATTAATTTTTCCAATATTTTTTTTATTTTAATTAATTTTTCAATATTTTTTTATTTTTAGTATCACCATTCGCGTGACATAATTATCCTCCATCGTTTTAATCACATCATGTCACGTTAAAAAATATTTTAGATCACATGACATTTGAAGAATCACATAACATGACATTATGTGTCCAAATCAGATCACGTTTTTACTTCTATTTGTGGTTAGGCTGGAAAAAATATAATAAACCCAAATCCTGGCGAGAAGGCCCAAAACCATACAACTCGAACACGGCCGAAGATTTGGGCAAAATATTCCCACGATTTCTCCAACTGCATCTTCGAATTTTGCACTAGCTGTCTAGCTGAGAAAACTTGATTAAGAAAATTGCAAAGAAAATTACAAGGAAAATATAGCCACAACTAAAGAGACAAAATCATTAGCAACTCCTACTTCAAAGTACAATTAACACCTATTAGCAGACAATATTCTACGCACAAACAAAAAGGTTCTACATTCAACCATCTGACACTTGTACAACTTCATTTCTACATTTTGAGCTTAATGCTGACAATTTCTCATTCGGTTTCAAAGATTCATCCATAGCTACTTTATCATCCATACCATGCTTTTCTAATTCATTTTCAATTTCAGTTTCATTTTTATGAATTAACACAGAGGATGCTGCAACCTCTGTAACACTGCACATTTGCTGTTTTCTCCTCTTTGTTCTCTTATTTACTAAGGGCACCTGTACCTCTTCATCCGACTCCTCATCAGTAAATACCTCCAACCATTCAATAATCACAGCATAGTTCTTGTTTAATTTTCTTCTTTTTAACTTAGTTGGGCTACAATTCTTAGTAGGCTGCTCTGAATAATAGGATGTTAAAGCATTTGCTTTTGGCGCAATCTCAATTATCCTTTTGACATTTTTACTTGGATTCTGACTAGAGGATGGATTATCACCTGAAAAATTATAAATTTCAAAATTTGTCAATAGAGCTCCAATTTTGAAGTATAAGTGCCAAGTACATACCTAATATTACAAAATGTAAAGAAAAAAATAAAATTCATAAATGACCTTTTGAGCTCACTCCTTTCCCTTTGAGTCCTGGTGAATCCTGTAGTCTACTTTCATACTGTGAGTAATAAAAAACAATGTCGTTACTGATGCAAAATGAACTAATAGCATGTATTTCAGTAAAATACAATGTAATGGCGCAATATAGATAGCAAAATCCAATTCTGATTGATTTACAAATTTAACATGCAAATGCAACATGTATATGAAAGAATCAGTTAAGATCTCTAATGACACTAATACAATTATCAGTTTAATTTCAGTACAGCTTCAATGTGGTATTATTTCAGTTTAGTGACTTCAGCATTATTAATAAATTCTGTACAAAACTTGGCATCCGGAGCAATTGCAAATGTAAGGAAAAAAAAACAACTGAAATTGACTATAAAAAATTTATTATACAGATAAACAACATTTAACATTTGTACTAATAAAAACCAAGAATTTAAAAGCCAAGAGTAGTCGAGATTTACTTTTACGCTGTCATCTTCCTTTGGAATCTCATGGCTCAAAATTATGTTGTAACCCCCATCTGGTCTCTACATAAAAAAGAAATACATTAAACTGTCTACATACAACTGTTTATCCAATTCACACAATTAAATTCTGAAAGCAAATACTAAAATAATATATTTTTTAACAGAACCGATTCACAATCCTAAAACTTTTGTTAGAAGCAAAGCCTATTAGAATTCAGGAGTAGTAGGCGAACAGCCAACTAAAATTCACAATTCTAACTTATTTCTTTTGTTAATTGCACTTGTATATGTTTCTTTAATTTACTTAACATTTCGCTATTGAGGTAAGAATCAAGTTAATGACTGAAAAAATTGCAAGAGTTTGGGTTCTATCGAGCAAAGACAACATATTATATTTTACTAATTAATGTGTACATTTGAGAAAAAGATTCAAAAATTTACTCAAGAAGTTCAAGATCTATATCCGACATTTCAAAATTCACAGATTAAATTAAATATAATAGTAGAATGAAAAATGCCAACTAACCTCAGGATCATGGACTGTCTTGGAATTGATTGAATTCATCATAAGCTGAAATGTCTGGCCATGGTCACTGCTTAATTAAAGTGAAAACTAAAACTAAGAACTAATAAATTATAAAAAAAAAATACTATTAATTTGCATAAAGGTTTCCTCTTACCTACGATCCCTATTGCCATGATGGATGCACATGTATGCATGGATCATCTCATGAAGCAAAACAATCTTGAGGCAATTAATGCTTTGAGCTCTCAACACAGATTCGGATAGGAGTATATCACAGCCGCCTCCATAGTAATCACAATCACTCGCTCCACTACAGACACCACCAATCCAAAGTACAGTATCAGAAACCTTTCTCCACATTGAAATGCAAGATCAATTCTTTTTAGCAAAGAAATGCAAGAACACTTAAAATAAAGACCTACATTGATTGGAGAGGGTCGGAGGTCCAGGATACGGTGCAGGCGCCGAGGGAGTCGTCGAAGTAGAGAGCGTTGTAGTGGCAAAAAAGCTCGTGCACATCGACGGTGGAAGCTGCTCCTTCCATGGAGATCGCCGCCGACTAATTCCGCCTTCTAATCGGAGTCGAGCACGAGCGGAGCGGATTTGGTCCGGCGCTTTTGGGAATCTGAGGTCGTTGATTCATGATTCTCTAATTGGAAAGTCCGATAGTGCAACCCAACTTAGGCCGATCCAATAATAATAATGGGCTCCTTACCGGGCTGTAAACTGGCTTTGGGTTTTAGATTCTTCTCGGCCCGAAAGAATTCGGATCCCCTAAGTAACTCAAATTTTGAGTTTGGATCCACACCGTTCGATCTGCTATGACAGGAATACATTGCACCATAGATCAGATTGGCCCGAATTCTGATCCAGATCTAAGCTCAAAATTTGGGTTCCTGTAGGGGTTCGGAGAATTCACACTCTGAGATATCTCATATTTTGTGTGACTTTCTGGAAAATTCAACCGTTGAAATATGTTGCGCACCAATCTCAAAGCTCATATAATACTGGCCCCTGCTCTATCCCCGAGTAGGCACCAGACACGTCGATCACGCAAAATATGAGGTATCTCAGATGTTACGCACTCGGATTCAGACCCCGAAACCATAACCAATTTCGATGAGTTTCCTAGTCAGTACCGGATTTCGTAGAATACTCGCAGACCAGCCAAAATCGCCTATTTCAAATAGGAGGTCGGCCACTTGTAACACAATCTTTTAATTCAATGCATGCCTACGGGTTTCAACTCAAAAAAGAAAAGAATAGAAGGTCGGCTTTGAGATTCAGGTCAAAATAGAACAGACGAGTCAGATCTCATTTTACACGGTCCAGTACCACGTTAGAAGAATTTACTAATTTCAGTATTTTGTTTTGTTCATTTGAGAACCTCAATTAGACTATATTTGATTGGATTGAGAATAGACTATTTTTAAAATTAAACTAGTTAAAATAGTTTATTTGATATTTAATTAAGTTGCAATAGCTAAAATAATGAATCTAAACTTTTTATCCTGTTAGAATTAACCATTGCTATTAATTTTGAATTCCTACTAATTTTGAGAAGGAATAATTTTGAGATTTAAGCTGCGATAAGACAAAGAATAGTAACTATTATTCTTGTTTTACAACCAAACTTCGCGAGTTTTCTCGTATCACCGCCGCTCGCACAATGACAAGACCATCGATAGCCAACCGCCGCCGCCGGAGAGGTGACAGATCAACCGTGCGAAACTGGTCGGACCTACCCGACGGACCTCTTCACACTATTCTCACATGCCTTTGTTCCCTAGTCGACTTCATCTCCTTCTCCTCTGTCTGCCGCTCCTGGCGCGCCGTTGCCTCGTCCGTCTCTACAACCTCTCTCTTCCCGCCTCTCCTTCTCTGTCCCACCTTTTACCGCTTTTCCATCCTCTCCAGCCTCAGCCTCCTCGACCCCGCCTCCCCTTCTTTCTCTTCCTCGCTCTCCCGCAACTCCAACAAATTTGCGTCCATCGTCTTTCACTCCTATTCCCACGGTCATTTGCTTCGCTTTTCTCAAAATCGCATTATAATACTCAACCCTTTCACTGGTGATGAACTCTTCTCTCCTCTTCTCCCGCAAGATCGCAATTTTTCCCCCTATTTTCCCCTGCTTACCTCCCCTCTCTCCTCCCCAGACTCAGGTCTCTTACTACTCACCTCTGATACCCTCTTCCACTGGCATATCAACTCACCTTCATGGTCCATCCACAATCCAAAATTTAAACCCAGTGGTAGGACGACATTTGCAACTGTGCAAGAGAAGGTGTATGCATTGGACTCTCAAGACACCTTATTTGTGTTGGATGTATCTCCTCAATTGCATCTGAGACTTGCAGTTGATGGGCTTGGGGATTGGGCCTTTACTTTTCAACGTTTTCTGGTCGTTTGTGATGGGCAGCTCCTGCTGCTTCTGTTGGTGCCGACTGATGAGCTGATTTATGCACAGCTTGAAGTATACCGGCTTGATTCATCAGTGAATGGGACGAGATGGGTGAAGCAGGAAACATTGGGAAATTGGGCAATCTTTGTCGGGTATGACTGTCGGGTACCGGGTCTTGCAGTTGAGAACCCGGAGAGATGGGGAGGAAGAAGCAATTGTGTTTACTTTGCAACAGAGAATGGAGATGGTGCTTGGCCTTGGACAGTGATAAAATTGGGAGATGTGATTGATACATTGGACCCAGAATCGCCTCTGTTTAATGCAAAATTTCGAAATCGGCCATCGTCCGCATGGGTTCATCCTGGCTTCTAGGAAATGTGAAAGGAAAACTCCTGTCCTTGAATAACCTTATGCCTTTTTTCCCAGTTAGTTGTGTTACATGTATTAATTTTACATATTTGTTCCTCTTTTTCTTCTTTTTTGATCCCCCCTTAGCAGACTATTAATTTTGCTTCATGATACTCATTTTTGCTCAGCATGACTAGTTTCTTTCAGGATTGTTCTCTTGAAATATACTATTGAGTTTTAATATACTGATCCGAAACTTTTTTTCTTCTTTGGAAATGAAAGATTTGTTGATCATGGTGAGTGACTGAGTAATTTTTTTTTTTCATTATGTGATAATAATATAGAAATTATAACTCAAATGCTTACTGAAGTATAGACTTTTAGATGAGGGAAGACGGCACAATGCTACCATCCGATGCCATAACCAGATCAACTGAGCCTTAAGCAAAATTATTGATGTGTGGTGCTGATGCAGGGGCACAGTCACGGGTGCACGATTAAAGCCAAACCTCCAACACATACCAAATCACAGTGACCTGCAAGAAATATTCGTTCGTTGATTTAGCAAGATAGCTTTTCTTAAAGGTAATTTTTGTTTTGGATAATTAATTATGTTGGGTGTCTGGGATGAGTGCTATTCTGTTAAATTGGCGAAGTTAGGTCTATATGTGACATTGTGATCTACCGATTTTAGCAAGTTCATATAAATTCAGTATGTTCTTTTTATTTCTGGAAAATGCATATAGGCTAATTTAGTTCAATTTCAATGAAAGCGAATGTAATTAACTATGACCAACTTGTAATTATGATGAAGAAATAAACTTTATGTTTTGTTGACTAACAAACTATTTGTCGACCGGCTTAGTGTAGAAAAGTACAAAGATAAAAAAAAAAAAAGGGGAACATTGTGTCTAATTTGTAATTTTGATGTGCCTGATTTTCATAACCATGTTTAAAAATGCTGGTCTTAGATACTGGTACTGCTGGTTAAGGGATGCAATTTCAAATAATGCCATGTATTTAATACACTTTTTTTAAGAGTAGTATTGACACGATGTCATGTACTTCGTTTTTTTTTAAATGCCATAGAAACATTTTTCGGGGTTTACCTTCTTTTATATGCTTGTAGGTACTGGTTTGTTTAATTTCAGTTGCCTATGATATATACTTGAAGTATTTGTGAGGAGTAATTAAGCACTTAGCAGTTGCTGCTAAAGGATTTCAAGAGAGAGAGAGAGAAGGGGGTATTGTTGATCAAAAGAGAGGAAAGGGAGTATAATGAGAATAGTGACTTTCATTTATAAATTAAATACTAACTCATTTTTTGGGTAAATAAATTATTTATATGAATTGGAAAAGAAATATAATACACTAAAGAATAGAAACTATGAAATAGAAGAAAATCCGAAAGACAATATGATTATTAAGTCCTTTTATGATGCTTTCTTTTACTCTGAAAGTAGACGGGTAAATAGCATCTTAGCCTTAGCTCCCGAAAAGGGTTAACAGAGGGGAGGGATAGGGAGGGAGCGGAAACTTTTCAAGTGTAACCTGATCCATAAAACAAATTCGGAAGGGAGGGAAAGGCAAAGCGGGTGAGTATTTCACTTCAGACGGCTGAAAATTGTTACCTCTGATTTTAGGTGTAGCCGAGAGAATGCCATGAGAGCATTGATACCTAGGGATGGCAAAAAAGCCTATCGGCCCATCGGCCCGGCTATGCCTGCCTGGCCCAGCCCTTTACCCGGTCAGCCCGGCGCTGTGATGGGCCAGGTAAGGCCGGGCCTAAAGACAGGCCAGGCCAGGCCTGGGCTTAAACCGAAGCCCACAGGTAGCCTGTTGGGCCTATATATTAATACTGTTAGAGAAATGGGCCTATATGTTAATACATGTATACATGTGGGCCTATACTGTATACAACAGAAGTTACAGAAAATAAGCTTTTGAGTCTAGGGTTTTACAGCCGCTCCGTCTCTTCACTCTCCCTGTCTTTTACTCTCTTTCGCTTTATCTCTTTCCGCTCGTGGCTCGCCTCACTCGCTTGAGACCTTGAGTCTCGGTAGCTCCATCTCTTTCTGTTGCAGTCACGCCCCACTGATGCAACAGATCCGCGGCTCCGCTATTGGCTGGTAGTGCTATTGGCTCTTCTTTCCGCTTTTCTCATCTTTGTTTAATTTTTTCTCATCTTTGTTTAATCCGCGGCTCCTCTATACAGTGCCACTAAACCGAAGAGTGCTATTGGCTGGTTGTGGACCTCTCGAGTCTCTCTGATTTATGCTTCTCTACCTCCTCGTAAGCAGCTTAATTTGAATCATGTTGTTTTGTTTTATGAAGTAGTTTCTTTTCTTTTAATTAATTGTTTATTTTCTTTTTGACGCTGCGGCTGCCTTTTATTTTGTTCGTCCCTTTTAAGGGACGAATCCAAGTGGGGATCAGAGAAGATACTTCACCTCCCCAATTGATTAAGAAAGAAAGAATCAGGACTGATGAATATATATAAAAAAGTTTCTGAAAGAATCGTATAATTAATATACATGTTCATTTAACAAAATTATACTTCCCAAATCCCAACATCACATATATCATGTATTTGCTTGGTCCCTTGCCCCTTCTTCTCTTTTGTCCACTTAATTAATTTGTCAGCAGTTCGGACTCATTTTTTATTTCCTTGTTATTTTTCTATTTACCTCAATTGCTCATTTTCAAGACATGAGAATCAGAGTATAAGAACTTGAATTCTCTTTCCTTGTTATTTTTTTTATGATAGATGGAACTTGGAAGTCTAGCTTAGAGGATCGGAACTTAATTAGAAGTCTAGCTTACGGCCTCAACATTCTGGTGCCGCATTCAGGTACAAAGTTGGTTCTTTGTTCTATTTTTTGTCACCCTATTTAGTCTAAAAGAGGAATTTAAATTGGAAGAGGTCCTAAAATTAGAATGCCCAGATTTAGATTTTAAAATATGCAAATTTGTACCACATGACAGATGCAAATTTGTACCACTTTTTTCATTAAGAAAAAATATTGGGCTAATAACTTCTCTAGAATAGTCTGGTAAGAGGACCTGATATTCAGGTGAAAATTGAGTCGAGGCAATACTTTTGCAAGTTGCTTAGGCCACATATGATATGTTGCTTAAAGCAACAACTTAATAATATTGGCCGGTCCTATAATTCTCTTGTGTAGTACTAAAACTGAGTAATATTAATAATTTAAGTTGCTCTTAGAAACTAATTCCTCTTTTGTGAATGGATCAACATGCACAATCCTGGAGAAAGTCTGAAGCCCCGTTCTTCCTGCTTACCGATCTGTCATTAATGGATCAACATGCACATTTATTTAATACTAATTTAAGTAATTGTAACTACAAACCCTCTGTCATTAATAGGTGCTGATATGCATCTTTTTAATACTAAGGTTTTCTGATCTGTTGTTAATTGATACTTGAACTGTAGCTTGATCTATTGTTGTAGTTTGATCTGTTGTTGTAGCTTGATCTATTGTTGTAGCTTGATTTATTATTTCTAATCATGTTGTTGTTGTATATATTTACTTTGTTGTTGCATATACTTTGATTTGATTATGTTAAATTCTATTTTGTGCAATTGATTGTGTTAAATTTTATTTTATTGGGCTGGGACGGGCATACGGGTAAGGGCCAGGTAAGGCAGCCCATGGGCATGGGCGGGCAGACACAGGCAGGTGTGGGCATAGGGAAAAAGCCCATGGGTGGGCTGGGCATAGATTTTGAGGCCCATTATATTGGGCCAGGCAGGTGGGCCATCAATTTTTAACAGACAGGTCAGGCATGGGCTTAGCAAAATACCCGTGGGCACGGCCCATTGCCATCCCAAATGATACCATGTGCAGTGCTTTCTCTTGCACCTATTCAGAACTTATTAAAACACTTTTCGTTTTCCCATATTAAATGGATGTGTTGCTTTGAGGTTCACTCCTCGCCACTTGATGCTACTGCTATTTTGTAATTTTCATTATGGTCTTAAAAAATGAATGCAAGAATAGAGCTTAGCATGGCAGATAGATATTGGAATTTTGAAATTTAATTTTTTTTATAATGTTCTGTCCTTCCCAGAAACAATCAGTCATAATGTGTTCTGGTTTTGGATTTTTAATTTTATTTTTTATAAGCCTTCAAGTTTTAATATTTTTTTATACAGCTATACCGGTAAACTGGTAAACTCTACTTAAACTCGAATATGGTTTCCATCTCATATTGGCTGGTGCAAAATAGTCGTATGAAAGAAACGAGGAAAAGATGTAATGTATGGTGTTGACAACTACAGCAATGTGATGTATGATTTTGTATGATTGCTATATTATCTGATTTTCTCCCACTTTGGTTTGTACCAGCTCGGACTGGTACGCAAATGTTGAATATGAGAAGATGTAAGGATTGTGTTATAGAAACTAGGAAGAGAAATAAGGCATATTCAACATCAATCATTGTGTTGCTAACTTCTTGTTTGTGTTGTTGTTTACAACTAAAAAGATTATTTAATTCTTGGAATTTTGTGATTTTTGGATGAACTTTTTTATGCAATTTGTGAAATTCGGATAAAATCTGGGCTGAAGTTGAAGAACTTGGTGTTTATTTTATAACAAGTAGAAAAAAAAAAACAAGAATCAGTCCAAGACTTGGTGATTGATTATTTTATGATGTGTTTATTTTATAACAAGTATGAAATAAAATCATTGCTTTAACATAAGAATATGCTTTAGCATATTTAACGAAACGACTATATGAACGCATACACTTTACTGGATTTCACACCAACTGCAAAAATAAATGTTAAACTGGCAATTCGAACTGCTGAATACGTCACCGTAAAACTATCAATTATACTTCAAATCTCTAAAGATTATGTAAAACTACATTAATTTTAAAACCAAATTTAATTTGAAATTGCTTAGAAAGCCACAAAACAACTTAAATCACCAAGTAATATATAGAGAAGTCAAATTATCTTAAATTAATTGCGGTATCTACAATAGATCGACAAGTGTAGGAAACATATCAATTTATAATTTTATATATACATCATCCAATCTGATAATGAATATTTAAAAACTTAACTTTCAAGTGCATAAAACAGTATATATCAAAAGCAAATATCCAATCCTTTGCATCTGCTCTCGCACTCTGTACTCTTCAATAATGTATTTTTTGTAGGCGGGTGAATTGAGGAAATTAATTTTTATTAGGATTATTTTCGGACTTTGCTTCAAAAATAAAAAAATACGTATATTGGAGGAAAAAAAATTTAACTGAAACAAATATTATCAAATAGAATACAGCATAAATAATATATAAATTTGACGTATTTATATATAATTGATTCAACGATTAAAAATACTTAATATTTGAAACTTGACCATAATTATTTAGTTGAGGATATTAACTTGTGACATGTAGTTGGGGAAGGTTAGAGGGGGCAATCTAACCACATTATTAATTAGTCTAGATGAATAAAAATTTTGTTAGGATTAGATTTGTTAATTTAAATATTCGATCCCAAAATTGAATGGTTGATAGAAGACGGTCGAATCAGTTTAAAATTCAAGTGGGCCCATCAGACTCCTTTTGGTCTCTCAATTGAGAAAGGCTTGGGTCCGATGCCCATCGGACTCAAATTTGGGTCCGATGGGTTCCGGGACCGTCCAATTCACTTTAAGATTCGTGCACACGAATTTTAAAGCAGACGTGAAAGTTGCTGGTGCGAATTCTAAAGCAGATCGAACGGTGAGCGAACCCGTCAAACTCACTTTGGATTTGATGCCCATCGGACTGAAATTTCTCCCCTCTCAATTCGGCTCAGAATTAGCTCAAATTTGTTGGTTTGATTAGGATATGTGCTTAAATCAATGTTTTATCAATTTCTCAAATTTATCCAGATGAGGTATGATTTATTGACATCTAGTTAGATTTTGCTGAGGGAGTAAAAAATTACAAACGCCGTAGGGTATCTTTCATCTTTCCTTATTAAATGAAGCAATGTTTTTTTTTAAATATACAGATAAACTCATCTGTCCCATAACTAAATTATATCTTTGCTATAATTGGAAGTTTGGAACCCTAGAAAAGCCACATCTTCTTTAGCCCAACTTGTCTAAAGCTAAGGGTTTATTTGTTCCAAACGAAAGAAAAAAATTAAGTCATGTTTGATTGTTACTTGAAGGATTAATTTGCCTACTTTTTTTTATTTTTCTGTTTTACATTTTATTTGACAGTTTTAATTTAGTGTTGAACAAATTTATCATCTGAAGAAGTAAGATGTTGAAAACTAAATTTTTGTTTATGATAAATGGTTAGAAGCAATGTTCTAAATAGCGCGCTATAGCATTTTCGGACCAAAAAAGCTATGACGCTATGGCCATATAGTGCCGCTATAGCGTGCTATTTCACGCTATAGCGGCGCTATATGGCCATAGCGCCATTTTTTCAACCGTTCCGCTATGCCGCGATAAACGCTATTTAAACTTTGATTAGAAGTAAGTGTAAATTCAGTTAATCGATTGAACAGGTGAATTAACTTACTCTGCCTGTTGCTCCATTTTATTCTTAAATTAATCAATCTAGAAGAAATAACACGTCTAGAAGTACTGAACTTCAATTTATGACAATGAGCTTTACAGACAGAGTAAGTGTGAAGTTATTACAAATAATTTAATTTACTATATTTTTTACTCCATCTTATTTTTATTTTAGTTTTCGTTTAACAATTTAAATGTGAACTAAGAGATTTATTGTACATTGTTTGACAGCATAAATAATTAATAAAAATAAAACAGGATTAGTGAGACCAGACTCCATGTTTCCGACATATCTCTGATATCACCTATATGCCCGGAATACAATCATTTTTTTTGCTGACACTTCACAACAGTTAACGTGAAACCACGTTCTACCTGATTTGCTGCGCCAGAACAGGTTCCGTTTAAAATGACGCCAGTATGGTATCTTATTAATTAGCTCAATTGTTTACATCCACACGCTATCTGTTCATTTATGTGCACATATCCAGCCGAAATTTTTGTTAATACCATTTAAAAAATAATAATAAACCAAATAACCACGGTTTTCTGACAATTCCAATACTAGCACGGCAGCAGAATGCCAGAGCGGACCCATATGAGAGACCGCAGAATGCCGGAGCAGACCCTGCAGCCGCTATATGCCGGAGCGGACCCATTATTTTTTATTTTAAAATTACAAAATTGTAATTTGTTAAGGGTTATTTATTTAGTTTCGAATGTTATTTAAATTGATTTTTGGTCGTATCGTATTTTAGATATGTCGTTCATTTGAAATATTTTAGATATTTTAGATATGTGATTTCTTTGAAATTCTTTTGTGTACTCTGAGATAATGAAATCAACAAAATAAATAAATAACAACAAAATCAAACAAACAAGAAATTAATTAACGAAATAAATAAGTATCTGACAAAACATCTACCAATACTACAAATAAGAATCTAACAAAACATCTAACAGTACAACAAATGAAAATCTACGGCTCTGTCCTAAACACCGTCCTCGCCTTCTTCTTCCTAAACCCCCGACCCCGCATGCAGAGTAGCGTTTCGTCAGTATCGGCGGAGGATGTAGAGTTGTCAGCCTGGACATCCGTAGACTGAACCGGCTCGTGGTGAACCTCCTCAATCTCGGATGTCTGCTGGACCCCAGGACCAAAAACTGTGGTCTGTCCAGACTCAGCCTGCGTGAATAAAAACGTCTGTCTGGCAATGGGGTCATCGTGGAGGGAAGGGTGAGGTACCTGCTCTGAGGACTGGCTAGGGAACTGCGGGATGGGCTCTGTCTGAACATATCCTGGCTGATAGGCAGGAGGTACTGTCTGAGTGGGACTGTAACCCGGGGAATACAGTCCATCTCCCTATGTGCCAAACTCAGTGGAGATATTGAAGCCCAGGTCCTCCTCGTCTCCATCTTGTAGTAACTTACAAATTAGATAATGTATTGAATAAGAAAAAAATCACAGTTATGTATTTTAATTTAAATTATACCTCGACAGACATCCTAGCCTGGGATCTCATGGCCTCGTGTGCGGCTCGGCGCATCAACTCGGCACCTCGGTCGAACGCCTGACCGACCGTCTCAGCATCATGGACGGGTGCAAACACGTCCTCACACCAGTGTAGGGGACGTAGACATCAGACTCGTCAGATATGTCATCGACCGCATCAACACCACCCAAGCCAGCGAGCCCTGTACCCACACTGGCACATCACAAGTACGTTGTGCTTGAGGATGACCTTCCTGAGCCTCTTCCATCCCCTGGTAACGGCCATCATAGCCCCTATGACGCAACTCTTGACAAGATATAATGCCTGAAAATTGAAAAAATTATGAAGAAGTTGTACAATTGTTAATATAAATAGTTTTGAATTTGAAACTTCAAATTAAAAACACCGTGGCTGCGAGAGGTGCGTCGGCGGGGACAATACCGTGGATCCATCCTCTACGATCCCTCGGCTTCGGTACCCGCTCATGCGGGTTGTCGGCGATGTATCCCTCCAGAAATATGGTGTACGCGCCATGATCCTGATACCAATCTCTGTAAGGTCTGTACGAATTACAACAAATGTTAGATATTTCAATCAAAAAGCTATAGTTTAAGTTTTTAATTAATAAAAAAATATTTTACACTGGCGCGACATCCATCTGACGGTCGGGCTCGGCCAATGGGGGATCTGCAGCTCCTGCCTCGAACACGTAATCGGCACAGACAATCCCCCAGTCCTTGCCTGCAGTGGTATCCCTGGGATGATGCAGCCCTCGCCAGACCTCCTCGCTGATCGGTGCCGGGGGCGGAGCAAGCTGGCGTATCCCGAACTGTCTCATGACCCGTCCGGGGTAATGGTGCTCGATGATCTATATATTTTAATACGTTAGACTGTTTTTATTAAATTAAGTCGCTCGTGTAGATAACTAGCATAAAGAAATTACAGTACCTGAAAATATATGAGCGGCACCTCTGCACGCCAGAAACGCTCCTGCTGACGACATCGCTCAGGCAATATCTCGAGATATGACCGAAACGCTCCTGCACGCCAGAAACGCTCCTGGAAGTATAGATTTAATATCATATATCAATTCGAACTGGAAAAAATTTAAATCAAAATAAAAATAAAAGTAAACTCACATAATCTCTGTAGGGCTCCCAAGTCACAAAATCGGAATCATCTCTGAGATGCTCAATCTCCTGTCTCCAGAATGTGATGCCGAGAGACGAGCCATGCCCTGCACCCACCCAAATCTTGGGATAGCAGTACTTTGTGGCAAATGCAGGGCAGTTGTCCGGTTCGGGCTTGCCTCACTCCGGCACATCTGTCTTGTTGGCCAGGACTGGACGGCCAACAATCAGATGTGCGTAGGACCAGTGCTGTAGTAACATGCACGGTCCAATGAAGGTCTTGTTCTTCTTCAAGCAGGCTGTGTTAAGACCCCTTTACAATTTTCAAAGTCAGTATTACTACACTACGATGTATAATATTTGAAAAAATTTATAAGAATGTGTTTCTTACCTATATAGGCATGCCAGCGTGGCACATCCCAAGTTGAACCTGCCCGCAGTGGACAGGCCGCACAGAAGCTCGAGATAGCACAGTCGCACCTGATCTCCATGCGAATCCAGAAACAACCGACAGGTGATCATCTCTAAAATGTAGGCGCGCAGGTGTTGGTCAACAACCACCTGTTATAGATTTAAATTAGAACATTATTTATAAGAAAATAAATCTAATATTATTTAAATTAAATCTTGTACAAGCAAATACCTGATCTGGTAGATCCGAAAAATCTTTGAATCTCGCCCGCAGCTTTTCCAAGCTGATGCAGCTGGGCGAGACCACGGTCTTCTCACCTCTCTTCTTCTCTTCCTGGAGATCCTCGTGCGAGATCCCCAACAGCTCAGAGCACAATGCCCGGAAGTCTCCGTACTCAACGCCCGTGACCGGCTCCCCGATAATAGTCATACCCCACAGGCAACTGACGTCCTGTAGGGTGACTGTCATCTCAACATGGGGGAGATGAAAGCTGTGCGTCTCGGGACGCCATCGCTCAACGAGGTCGGAAGATAAACCCTCGTCAGCATTCTCCTCGGCCATCTGGGATAGCTAGTACAATCCCATCTAGCGTAAAACCCCCCCGTACGCCGGCTGGTACCGTAGATGAGTGCGGTTGTGACGAACCGTAACCGCATCCAAACCCTGCATTTAATTAAATAATCAGATCAAGTTCATTCATAAAAAAAAAATTAAGTTATTAGTATTTTTATAAATATGACAAATTTATAACTTACCCCAATGGCAGCCTCTAAAATCTGATGCTCCGCATTCGGGTACCATAAGAAGTCGCTGACCCTGTCGGTGCGACTCTGGATACCCGGAACATCTGCCAATGCTGTCTCGATGTACTGAGACATCTCATACGGCGTGGCTGTAGGGCCATGCTGTGTACCCCTACTAGAGGATGGTCTATCTCTACTGGATGTCATGCTGTATTGAATAATTTTTGGTCAAATATGAGAGTTTGGTATAAGTCCGGTTTATTTGGTACAATTAAATTTTGGTTCAATTAAATTTTGGTACAATTAAATTTTGGTACAATTAAACCTACTTCAATTTTGGTACATTTTATTTAAATTTTGGTACAATTCTAATTCTAAATCCTAGATTAATATTAATTCTAAATTCTAAATCTAAACCCTAAACCTAAATCCTAACCCTAAACCTAAATCCTAACCCTAAACCTAAACCTAAACTTAATTACTACTCTACACTAAAAATTAAAACTAGAGAAGAAGAAGAAAACTTACCCGAGGTCGAAGGAATTGAAACTTCTTTGAAATGATATGAAAAATGAAGCAAGCGGCCCCTTTTATAGCCTCCTGTAGGGGTCCGCTCCGACATATAGTGGACCCATATGGGGGTCCGCTCTGGCATTCTACGGTCTTCCTCATATGGATCCGCTCCGGCATTCTACAGCGGCCGTGCTAGTATTGGAATTGTCAGAAAACCGTGGTTATTTAGTTTATTATTTTTTTTAAAATGGTATTAATAAAAATTTCGGCATATCCAGCTTAATAGTTTAAATACTGTGTTCAAAATAAGTCAACTTGCTCAAGTCATATTGCTTCTATATTCTACACGGACACCGACCTTTGCCGACAATTTTGAATGTAACTTGATCTCATGTGGCTAATGCACAACATGACAGATACATATATATTTGAAATTTGTTAAGGTAACAAAAGTATAAAAAAATTTGTTCTTATTTTTTTTAACGGAACTTAAAGAGTAGTGAATGTGCTGTACATTCATATGACTTTTCAATAGATTACGGAAACAAAAATTTAAATGTGTTTGCAAAAATAGTTGAGGATAGAGACACAAAAACCATTCCAGTATACTAAGTTTTTGTTCGATGGTTTATAGCTATATAATCAAATTGTTATTTGATGTTGTTGAGGTTTCTAAAATCAAATGATAAGATATAAAAATAATTTATTTATAATGTATATTTATCAGTTAATATTTCTTACCATCAGTTAGGAACTAATATTATATAAAAAGCAATGCAAACATTCACTATTTATTCTCTTTTAATAAGATGGAAAAATTTAATTATTAAAATTTCTCTCTACATTGCTCATAGTGATAATAATATAACGTCAGTTAAAAGGAGCTGAAAATTGACATACTAACAAAAATAAGAAAGAAAATATGCACAATATAAAGCTAGTAGCTTATTTCAACGATTTGAATATATTTTTACTAGAAAAAATTAAAAAATATTATTATTTTTCAACACAAAAAAAATTGCATACGAAAAATATGAAGTTTTGTGCACTGTGGAGAAAAAAGGCAATTAGTTTTGATATGTTAGCAGTTAGCATTACAATTATTTTGGAGTATGCAATAATATTTTTTTAAAAAAGTTAGAAAACTTCATAAAAATTGAAGAGAAAAATTGAAAAATTGATTTTTCATAAATAAAACTAATGAAAATAAACACAACTTACAAGTACTATACTATTTATATCACAAGAAACCAATTATTTGACAAATAAACAGTTTTGGATCAGTCACAGAAGATCCGACATGTTGTGGCATGCCTATAGAGCTACAGTCTAACAGAAGCCACGCGTCTCTTCTGGAACGGTCTTGATGACAACTGATCTTGCTCCGTTTAGATGCTGCCACGTGTGCACACGACCATCCCAGGAGTCGTTGTTTGGTTCATACTTCATACATAATAACAAAGGCATCTGACAACACAACATTCTGTCCACTCAATCTCAATCTGAGTCTCAAAATCTATAGTCACAACTTCTTCACACACAGATCCATATCCTCAGATTCTTTTTTTATCACAATTTGCCTCTTTGGTCCATTGCACCTTGTCTTTTTTCTTTCTTGACAAATTTTGATTCAGTGATTAATTAGTAACTGTTCAAAATTTATTTTAAAAGCAATTTTCAAGCGAAAAGTAAATTCAAACTAATTATAGTAATTATACTTTTTAAATAAAAATATATTCTGGTAAACTAATTTAACCGTCGTTACAATATTTAATTTTGACGCGTCAAAATATTTAATTTTGATGCCACGTAGCTATTCGTATAATATAATGGCGGGTAAAGTTTCTTTTAACTTAGACGCAACGTAACTATATATTTAACTCATGCTCGCGTTAATGAAAAAATATATCATTAATTAATGATTTTAATAATTTCATTTTTTTCCTTTCAAAAAAATCATATAAATAAGGCAAATTCTTCTATGGACATAGGGACCTATTTGTAAAATGAGCGTATTTTCATTTTTAAAGTTCAAACAGTCGATCCGACCGTTCAACATTATCTCTATATTAAAATGTACTTGGAGGTCAAATTTACATTTTTTAGAATTTTTTTTACTATTTATTAAGATGGGTACAAAATTCAATGGTCTGAATTTGACTAGTTTTATAAAATACTTAATAAATAGTAAACAAATTCACAAAAATGTAAAATTTGACCTCCAAGTACATTTTAATATGGAGATAATGTTGAATGGTCGGATCAACTGTTTGAACTTTGAAAATGAAAATATGTTCATTTACAAATAGGTCCTTATGTCCATAGAAGCATCCCTCTATAAATAATATTGGTTTTTTAAATGTACATAACACAAAAAAATATCATTAAATATGCGGTCAAGAATAAGAGGCGTCCAAATGCAAAATTGAAAACGTAACAGAATAAAAAACTGAAAAAAGTATTTATAAGGGAGTAGAGTGCCGAAAACAAACTAAAAGATGCGTTCCTACTAGAAAGGAAACCCACCACTAAACCAACCAAGACCTTCCAAAGAGCCGTTACACCTGTTATTCCCGTCTCTGCCGGCGGGCCCTCCCCTCCTCTTTTCTAAAATAAGCCCTTCAAATTTCTCATAACCCCAGCAACCCTTTAAAAAACAAAAAAGAATCAATCACTCGTCTCCCAGGGTTTCGTTTCTCGCTTTACCTTGAGGAGATCGCCTGTCACTTTCTCCGCTCCGGTTCAATGGCGGCGATCCAGAAGGACCGGCCGGTTCGACCCTCTAAGAAGGAGCAACCCGGTAAGCTCCTTGGTAGGTACGACCTAGGTCGGCTTCTTGGTCATGGCGCCTTTGCTAAAGTGTATCACGCTCACAACATCGCCAATGGCGACAGCGTCGCTATCAAAGTGCTTGATAAAGAGAAGATCTTGAAAGGTGGTCTTGGGGCTCACATCAAGCGCGAAATCGCGATTCTTCGACGAGTTCGTCATCCCAACATTGTGCAGCTCCATGAGGTCATGGCCACCAAATCCAAGATCTATTTTGTTATGGAGTTTGTAAAGGGAGGAGAACTCTTTCAGAAGGTCGCTAAGGGTAGATTGAAGGAAGATACTGCAAGAAGGTACTTTCAACAACTGATCTCGGCCGTTGGATTTTGCCATGCTAGAGGTGTTTTTCACAGAGATCTCAAGCCAGAGAACCTATTGCTTGATGATAATGGGGATTTGAAGGTGTCTGATTTCGGTCTCAGCGCGGTTTCTGAGCAATTCAGACAGGATGGGCTATTGCACACTTTTTGTGGGACCCCTGCCTACGTGGCACCTGAGGTGCTATCTAGAAAAGGCTACGATGGCGCAAAGGTCGATATTTGGTCATGTGGTGTGATATTATTTGTTTTGATGGCGGGTTACTTGCCATTTCATGACCAGAATGTCATGGCCATGTATAGAAAGATCTATAAAGGTGAGTTTCGCTGCCCCAGGTGGTTTTCACCTGACCTGGCACGTCTCCTGGGTCGGTTATTGGATACAAACCCAGAAACCCGGATAACCATACCCGAGATAATGGAGAACCGGTGGTTTAAGAAGAATTTTAAGCAAGTCAGGTTTTATATCGAGGATGATCGGCTTCATAATGTGACCAATAACGAGGATGATTTTGATGTGGGTCCCTCAAGTCAGCCGCCCCCAGATGAGGCGTCAGAGTCTGGGTCTGAGTCTGATTCGTCAGTCTCATCATGCCCAGCTACTATTTCACCTTGGTTAGAAGAAAAAACACGTTTCAAACCGGGTTTACCCAGACCCGCTAGCCTTAATGCATTTGATATCATCTCTTTCTCGCGTGGATTCGACTTGTCGGGTCTTTTCGAGGAAAGAGGAAATGAGGTGAGATTTGTGTCAGGTAAACCAGTTATAGATATTATAAGGAAACTCGAGGAAATTGCAAATGTTGTTGCTTTCACCGTCCGAAAGAAGGATTGGAGGATTAGTTTGGAAGGGACAAGGGAAGGTGAGAAGGGTCCTTTGACCATTGGAGCAGAGATATTTGAACTCACCCCTTCTCTAGTCGTGGTAGAAGTGAAGAAGAAGACGGGTGATAAAGGTGAATATGAAGAGTTTTGTGCCAAGGAGTTGAAGCCGGGGATGCAAGATCTGGTGTATAAAGCAGAGCCGTTTCAGGTATTATCGTGCCAGTCTGCCCCGTCATCACCACGCCTCCCCTCGATGCTACCAGTAACTAACATGCCATCAGATGCGTAGGAGAGAGATTGCATCAGCTAAGTAAAGAACTTAATTTTTATTTTATGCTATTTAATTGCTGTGTTCTTCTTAACTGTTACTTGTGGAGGAGTAGCGGGAGTTCTTGTTGTGGCTTATGTAATGTAATATAGTGGTTTATTGGGATCTTCCTGGAAGAATAGTGACTAAATTTGTTATTCCGGTTTAGCATGGTAAAATGCAGAGTTAGTTTTGTTTCCCAAAAATGGAATGCAATGGAAGGAAAAAAAATGAGAAACTCTTGATATGCATTTTGACTTGGTACTTGTAAAAGCAATGTCTAATTTTGCATGAACCTGCTTTCGATATTTTGATGTTTTTAATTGATGAGTTGGTAAAATGTTGATTGTCCGACATGAAGCTGTTGCCTAGCAATGGGGTAAAGATTTTAACAGACCAGTTTTGGCTTCATGCAGCACACGAACCATATTCAGCGATGTTTTGATTATATAGTCCGTGCACTGCATGAAGGCGAAACTATGTTAGAATCTTTACCCTAACAATGGCTTTCCATCTTTCAAAATTAGTTCTCTGAAATCAATTGTTGTTCTTTATTTTTTTTGTTTGTCGTGTTTGTTAGGAGGGACCATCCTACCAGGGGATGATGTCTATATTGATATAATTGATGGTTATTATTATTTAATTTTCAACTTGTTGGGCAGTTTTGTACTTTCTTTTGCTTTTTTCTTTTGTTTTCCTTTTATAATTGGGAATCTTGGAGGGATCATTTTCAGGATCTTTTTTTTTTCGACCTGTCACTCGTATAAAATCTTTCTTTTTAATCTGTATGCATTGAAGGGTCACTTTCAGGTGAAGGATATTTGTTACTCTAAATATCTTCTATATTTGATCTGTGTGTAAGGAATAAGAACAAGTATATAAATATAGATCCTCACTCATATCAAGTGAGGCTATGGTAATATGCGTATTACGAATCGACCCGTGATATGGATCTATATCTCAATTTTCAAAATTTAAATAGTCGATCTGAACTGTTAAACATAATCTCCATATGAAAATGTACTTGTAGACCAAACTTTACATTTTTTATAATATGTTTACTATTTTTTAGATAGGCGGAAAACCACTTATTTTGGATGGTCCAGAATTTTCAAGTCAAGTGATTTTCTACCTATCTAAAAAAATAGTAAAAAAAATCTAAAAAATGTCAAATTTGGTCTGCAAGTACATTTTAATATGAAGAGAATGTTGAATAGTTTAGATGGACTGTTTGGACTTTAAAAACGGAGATATGGATCCATAGCGCAGATTGTTGTGTAATATGCATATTACCATAGCCTCACTCATATCAAATTGTGGTTTCAGAATGCATCAAGTTCTTATCCTAGGAATATAGAAATATAGTTAGTACCTTGTGATACTCTTATACTAATTTTTGACGGTGGTAGGTGTCCTAGCATTCCAAAGCCCCATTTATCCTATCTGCACAGTATGGTTTTTTCGTTTCTCATGATACTTGTAATTTCTGTTAATTGTTTCACAATTTATGTTTATGCAATCGAGCAATGAATGAAAGGAGCTACCAATCACTTGTCATTCTAGATAAGGGAAGTATTATATACACTTATAAGAAAGACAGCTTGATAAGAATGGTGATTCACCTAATCAAAATTAATGAAGAAAGGAATGTACATTAATTCTTTAATAAGGTGAATTTTCATGAGTAGAACTAGGGTGTTCTTAAGTTCACCAAGTCTCTTTGTGAACTCAACTCTAAAATTTATGGAATTGGCTTCAAATGATGAATCTAAAACGTTGAAATCCTTCTATCTTACAAGTGATGCATTAACATGTGAAAATTTTGAAGTTTTGAATTAATTTAGTATAAAGTCAAGTGGTCAAAATTATTATAAGGTTTATAAATTAATTTTAATGCATTCATTTTTTGGCGTCTTTTGACCACTTGACTCTATACAAAATTAATTTAAAATTTAAAATCTTGTACATGTAGACGCATCACTGGTAAGATAGAAGGATTTCAACGGTTTGGATTCGTCGTTTGAAGCTAATTCCATAGGTTTTAAAGTTGAGTTCACAAAAGGGACTTGTGAACTTAGGAACACCCTAGTTGTACTCAATTGCCATTCTATTATGAGTTATTTTTCTTATTTCTATATATTGAGTGAGGTTTCAACTACTGTCCCTTTGACATCAAGAAAAACAAAATTAATGACTTTCTTTAGCTGATCAAATTTTATTTAGAGAGATGTAACTGTTTTGTGCAACTCTTTTTTTGTCCTGTTGATGCTTGTTTACACCTCGTTTGGTCCTTTAAAATTGATTTTTATTTTTTCTGATTATTGTCTTACGACTTGATTGGCACCATGCTGAGTTATTGACATTCTCCGTTTTCCATTTTTAATTTTCTTCACCATTTTCCCAGATCTTGCTACCTGTTTTGCTGAAACTTCACTGCTTATGACTTCGTTTATCTTCTACTTTACTGCTTATGCTTTGCTTCTAGATTGAAAAGCTAAAATACTCAATCTAAGCAAAGACCAAAAACAAATTATGATCCCAATTACATATCGTGGACACCAAACCAGCATAACAATTTTCAGTATCCATCAATGGAAAGAAAGGCAGGCTAAATTGAAAATTAATAGATGCCTTGATGAACAACAGAACAACTCATCCAAAAATGTTACCCTTAGAGAGGGATCATATTTCAGTAAAAAATTAACAAAATGAAATAAGTGTATTGCTTGTTACCCAACGGAAGAAAGAACCATTAATTTGCTGCACAGTGAAACAGCAATTCAGTTTTGTATTTAATGCCCAACCAAAATATCAGAATGCATAGTTTTTGGGTACTAGAACCTCTGTAGATCCTGCAAAGAGGCATGATCTTTGCTCCGCCCCCACATTGAACCTAGTGGTTAATAAATGTACTTTGGGCCCTTTAATTGTTTTGCCGATGATGGTTAATAAATATACTTTGAGTTTACACAATGAAAAGAACTAAATCTGAGGCATGAAAAAAAAACAAAAGGATTGGATAATTGGTAGGGAAAAATGATAGGCGATTGAGAAGCTAAACGCGCAGCAACCAGCGTTTACTTCTGCCAACCTCTCAACTACTTGGCAAGCATTGACTACCTCCATCGAGATTCCCCTTTCAGTAACTCCTGCAACCATAATCTTGTAATCCCAACTAAACCTTCTAAACCTTTCTCAGTTTGGTCATTTTTGGAAATCCGGCAAAAACGGGTGTAGATTGTAAAATTATTTAATTATTTTGGATATTAATAAATTTCGGCCCTTAAATTTGGGATTGGTTTTGAAGCGGGGCGGATTTACTGTCAAATTAGGGGTTAACCACCTTCATGATTTCAAAAAATTTAATTATGTATATTAAAATTGAACTATTTTTTATAAATGTTTATATGATTGTGTCTCCTCATAAAATGTTAAATATGTGCTTGTAACTTAGCTGTTAGAATTCCACTTTGCGTTTGTGGAGACTTGAGTTTGAATTCTAACAGTCACGCGTTATACATTTTATGTTTTAGCTTTTCCAATCTAAATTTTCTAGTTTTGTCTCTATTTATCTCCCCTCCAAAGTTTGACTTTGTGAAGAAAATAATAGCAAACTGGAACACAGCCTTAGTTGTCTCTGGAGTTCAGATTCGGACTGTTTGATCTGCTTTGGCACCAATATTAAAGAAACTCCGTGCATTCCATCTCGAACCGAATTGGCTTGTACTCAAATATTCTATTACCTCAGAGGATATGGACTGTTCTCTTCCTAGTCTCCAGCGACACTGAACCCTCCCCTTTCCTACTATCTACACCTAACTCAAGATCAGCCTTAGTTTTCAATTTGTCATCAGATGGCAACAGAGATATCAAAAGTTGGTTAGACAACCTACCAAATTGTTGCCAATTGCTATTCCAAGAATGTTTACCTTAGAATAAACTGCCAATTAAGGTCATTAGCATTATTTGCAGTATTTGCAGATGACGAAGCGAGACATCGGTTTGTCACCCAACCCAGACCCCAATATATTATTGACAATGACGTAATCAAATCTTTACTTGGATACTGGTCAGGTAATGTCAAGGAACAAGTGCAACAGGTGATTGCTGAGTGGATGCCGAGTGTTGAAGATGCCATACCCCTGGCCCAGTATATGCCCATGGAAGTGGTGGTATATCAACCACCAGTGTCTCCCAGTTAGCCAATGCAAAACAACTATCAATTTTTGTATCTAGACTATATCCTTAGCCCCTTAATGAGCGGCTTAGTTCCTGCCACTTTAGTCTATTTCTGGCAATTAGATACCAGCCAAGCTTGGATTATAACTTGGCTCTTATGCGTATTTTGCTGTGTGATTGGTTTTTTGGAGAATTGTTCCTCTGGTTGCATGGCTTATAGTGCCTGTTTTTTGGTGAACAAGACTTATGTAATTATGGTTTCATGTTAAATGGAACGGGCTTCTGCCTTTTTAAAAAAAAAAAATTATTGACAATGACGTAGAAGCCGGTATATAGTTGTATACTTCGTCTAATGGATCTGCATGTCACGTCGTTATTGGTTCCGTCATTACATATACAACATGTCACGTTACGGGTGTCGATAACGTGACGTGTCTCCCTTCAATTGAAAATAACATATTACACAGATTGATATGGTTACGTTACGTGACATGTAATTGACCAAGTTTTCTAATATTGCTTCTTTATTTTTAATTATTTAGCAATATTTTCTTATTTTTTAGTATATTTTTTATTTTTTCTATGAACTAACTTAAAATTTGAAGAAAAACAAAACTAAACACGATCACGCACATCGGGTGTAATCACAACGCTTTTTTAATCATTCGCATGATATGACTGTCTTCCATTATTTTAATCACTTCACATCACGTCATGTAAGAAAAAAAATTAACACATATTATCATATGACGTGATCAAGTCACGATATATTAATCACGTCACATCGCATTTTTTTCACTACAAAGAGTCTCACGAGATCGCTCAATTTGTTAGCTGTGGAGCACAAACCTTTTTTAAATTAGATAATTAGGACTTTTTGTTCTATCATACAATTTGTTTCAATCACTATCTTATGTTCTCTAATTCCAGACCGAAGGCAATTTTTTTGAACTGTCTAAAACAATCAGTATGTTCTAAATTAATTGAATCAAAACCCAGTCACAAAATTGATTTTGTTTGGTTGTCACGAGAATTGCAAATTATATGTGAATTTAGAAAGTGAAAAACACCTAAAATTTTTAAAACTACCATTGTTTAAAAAAAAAATAAACAAAAAAACTATCGTTTTTGGGAAATTTGAAATCTAACACGGCCGCAGAATGATTCTGTGGCCCCAAATGTTGGGGACCGCACAGGCATTCTGCGGCCCCTGCCAGGGGTCCGCAAAATCATTCTGCGGCCCCATATATTATTTTTTTTTTCAAACTTTGAGATATCTCATAAAGGGGCACACATTCCTAGAAAAAAAATATTAAAAAACCAAAAAACTTTGAGATATCTCATACGGGGTACGCATCCCCACATGGTGCCTCTTTTAATTAGATAAAACACCAAAAAAAAAAAAAAAATGGGGCCGCCGAACGCCTGTGCTGTCTCCAGTATTTTGGTCCGCAAAATCATTCTGCGGCCGTGGTAGATTTCGAATTTTCCAAAAACAATAGTTTTTTTTTTTTTTTTTTTAAACTGTGCTAACTTCAAAAATTTCGAGGAAAACACATATCGCTAGCACTGGTGACTTCTAATAGCTAATTCAGGTTTCCATGGTACCATTTCCAATTCCAATCAAGCTGTGTAGTGAGCAAAACATTCACTTTATTCTGACCAAATTAATCACTTGCAGAACCTATTACCAATAATTCAATAAAAAATCGTTTAATTATTAATTGAAGATGCAAACAGGTTCATATTAATCCACATGAAAAACATGTGGATACACTACCGTTGAATAAGTCATCAAACCCCTTAGATCAATAGATGGCTTATACACTCCATCATCACTATCACACCATGTGTTCATCACCATCAGAGAACATTTCCACAAGACAAATGTAAATGTATTTGGTTTCTTCTTCTTGAAATGCTTTCACAATCACCATCACCTTTAAACTCATAGCATTTTATAAATGTAAAAAAATACTTAGTTTTCCTTTTATTGAATGCTTTCTTCACAATCACCATCACCTTTAAACATTTAGCATTTTATGTGACTATTGGGACTTCCTCACATCTCCACAACTATAAAATGAAATTTTAATCACTAGACTACAAATACACATTTAGCATTTTATAAAGTGGTTGGACTTTATAAAAACTTAAAAAAAAAGTTCATTTAAATTTTAACATATATAATTAATTTTTTAAAATCTCATGTAAATTCACCCGTCCCTTTGAATGCTATCTTCCTGAAAGACTTAGCGTTGCCTCAAACTCTCACATATCTTAAATTTGTGCTATTTTTTCTCTTTCCTTCCCATGTAATTTTATTTTTATCTATTTTCACAGTTTTGGATATTCCCCCAAAGAAAAATCTATCTCATCATCTCAAGCAAACTAATGGACCTTTTTGACTTCATTTGCTTATATTTCATGTACAAGCTATATATGTGACAAAATAAATATATTTATTATATCTCACATATGTTTAATTAAAGATTTCCTTCCTAACCACTGTTGAATTACTCCAGTAAAATGTAATAATTAAACAGATAAGTTCTTTTCCAATCAGTATTTTTTTTGGCAAATAATTTCTCTTCAAAATTAAAAAGGAATTTCGTCAGAGTTGAAAGCCAGACAACAGTCATGCGCATGTGAAAATTGTATCAGCAGATTCAGTTTTGCTGGCTGGAATCATCACAAGATCACCTATATATTGTGCGTGTCATCCCTGTTACTAAATACAGCCCCACAGCCCCACTTTATTTGCAACTACTGTTAAAATTATATAACATAGAATATGTACCAACTACGTACCAGTACACATTTTGTTGAAAGAGTGAGTCTATGGTACTATGCATAACACGGATTGGTATGTACAACGGATCAATATTTTCGTTTTCAAAATTCTAATGGATCAATATTTTCTTTTTCAAAATTCTAATAGTCTATCTGAACCGTTCAACATGATTTCCATATGAGAATATACTTGTGGGCTAAATTTTCTTATTTTTAGAATTTTTTTAGATAGGTAGATTCGATCAAGTGATTTTCTACCTATCTTAAAATATAGTAAAAAAAATTGAAAAAATATAAAATTTAATCTGCAAGTACATATTCATGTGGAAATTACGTGGAACGATTCGGATCGACTATTAAAATTTTCAAAATAAAAATATGACTCCGTAGTACGGACTAATACGTACTATGCATAGTACCATAGCCTCACTTTTGTTGAAATATATAATATAGGGAGAGACTAAGATCAAAACGTTTGTTCCTGACTCAATGAAATATCAATTTTTAAACCGTCTAATCTGATTTTAGATTCGTGTATATCAGATTGATCTGATCTGAAAATTATCGCTGGAAATTGTAAATCTTGCTGTCCAATAACTGGACCCGTCCAGTGGGGTAAAGCCCCCCAAACCCCGACCCCCTCTCTCTCAGAGTCCGGATCCCCTAAGGTAACCCAATTTTTGAGTTTAGACGTGTACGGTGCCTATTCGGTGGTAGCGCAGGGGGCCAGTATTATTTGTGGGGTCCAGGTTCTTTAAGATTCGTGTTAGAGCACCTTTGACGGTTTGGATCAAAACTCAAAAATTGGGTTACTGCACTGGATCTGAATTCTCTCTCTCACGCTCTCCCTTCTCTCAGACCCTCTCTCTAAACCTAAATCGCACCAGGCGATTTCTCCCCCGCTCCTCTCCTCTCTCGGCGCCAACTTCTCCAGCGACAACCGCTGCTCTCTCTCGTCGAAGCTCTTCTCTCGATCCTCTCCTCTCAGCTGAAACTAGGGTCACGAGTTCCTACAGGGTCTTGCGAAGTTGGTAAGCTCTCTCTCCTCTCTCTTGTTCTCTCTAATTTTCTTAAAGTTTATAGCAATTTTATAGCTTCAGAAACGACTCTGATTCGCAAATCGGGTTCGAGGCTCTGTACCAAAAAATAAAGGCATTTTTTGCGAGTATTCAGTATAAGGAATTCACATTTCGGGATCTGCTGCGGCCTGATCCCAAAAGCACATTGCAACATCTCAGTGCTGTTGTTAATTTCCTCTATTACAGGTGAAACGAGCTCTTGCTATATTCTATGATTACATAGCAGTATATAGCAATATGTACTGTATCACTAGTTCACTACTCATGAACTGTGCTTTGATATTATTGTGTAATTGTGAAATTTTGGTTTGAATTCTATGCTTTGGTGATTCAGAAATGAAAGGCTGCAGGAATTGAACTCCTTGCTGGATGAAATGGCCAGTTCTGAGGATAGAAAAGTTGAGCTCAGTTCAAGGATATCTGAGGTACTGTTTTACCTTTTTTTAGAATATTTTAAGCTTAGTAGTTGTTGAGACTATAGTTTTATTTTTAAAAAAATGTGGAACAAGCCACCGGATTCACGTTACAAGGTTCAATTTAACCCAATTGCGCCTTCCTTCACTGTTGCCTGTGCAAATTATTTGAATCACATTGAAATTTATCAAATTTAGCTTTACTTAAAACTTTAACCTAATTGCTCAAATGGATTAAATTATTACAAATGGCTTCTCTAAAATGTATCTAAAATTTGTAGTTTGAATTGTGTGAATTGATCTCTTAAAAGGAACAGGGATCTCTTATATGAATTAAATTATTACAAATGGCTTCTCTAAAATTTTGTAGGAGTCTGCGTACATAGACAGGCTGTATCAATCAATTAAGTGGATTAAACATTTTTATAAATTTGATTCTGTTACTAAAGTGGGCTACTATTTTTACCAATTCCTATGTATTAATTTGAGGTTAATTAATTCTATGGTCTCAACAACTCACTTAGGTAGAAAAGGCACCAGTAATGCCTAAAATTGTTGATACCTTAGCTATTGTGTACTAACTGGTGAAATTTTCTGTAGTACTGATACTGGTTTTGTTCAAGGAGAAACCCAGACCTGGGGTTTTGCAATCCCTTAGAAGTTGTATGTATGAGGTTAGTTAATTCTGTATGGGAAGAGAAAAACCTAGAAAATTTGATTACGCTAAAAACCTAGAATTATGAAAGTTAGTTTTGTGCTACTGTAATTTGACTATGATTTGATTTGCCTGATGTGTTGGTTTAAATAAAGAAAGAGCTACAAAAAAAGGTTGATAATAGAAGATAGTTACTTGCTTATAAGAATAAATTATGATTAATACTATTTCTTCATCTTCTGGTGTTATAGGTCTTTCCTATTTTGTCATATTTCTTCTTATTTGGCAGGATGCTCAGTTCAAGGAATTCTAGGTCTGGGTTTAAATATATATAGGTGGTTTTTATATTATATTTTCATAAGAAATCAGGAGCAAAAATTGCAACTGAAGGTAAAATTGTTGGGCTGTACTGCTAATACTTGGGCACAATAATCTGTTATCATACTTGTGCCATTTGCAACAACTTAACATATCATGACATGGTAATATGTTTTCTCGTCTTAATTAAAATTGGGGCAATAATTTTGGTTGGAATATCCATTGCAGGCCTGTTAAAGCTACGTGGTTTTTCCTTTTTAATTAGTTTAGCTATATCTTTGTGGGCTAACTTCTGTTATCATATACCAATGGTAATAGTTTGTTGATTTTTATCTTCATTTCAACCGTCTACGAAAAGTGGAAGAATCTGGCAAACAGAAATCTCAATTTCATCAGTCCCGCCTCCTGTGAGCTATAATTTGGATATTAGCCTAGTACGTACTCTAATATCTTGTAACCCAAGAACAAGCACGCCAAATAGTTCGATTTCTAGATAATATAACCAAGGTTTGAGTTTTGGCTATATTTGATATATAAATTTAAATTGTATTGGATAAGGATGTGAGTTATTAGAATTTAGGATTGTAATATGTAATTATATAATTTAAAGGTTTTCTCCATAATTTCATAGTTTCTAAGTGGTATACATAAAATTCTCCCGTAAATAATTTTTTTCTCAAGCAGTGAATAATTTGTTGTAGAATCTGATAGCCGGGATCTGACCTACCAGCATGGCATCTGCTTTCTCTTGAAACTCAACTTTCAATACCTTTAAGAGGCAGTAGACGGATTCGACAATACCAGCTTTACAGTTGTACTGCAACTTTTTGGATGCAAGAGCTGTTAGCTGTAACGGGTCGACCCAATGTTTGAAGAGAGACGCAGCTCTCCAGCACTACAAATCAAAATTTTGACATCCTTACATCAATTATAATAACTAGTATCGTGTCCGTGCGTTGCAACGGAAATATATTATAATAGAACAAAAAAATTCTTCTACAAAATGACACACTTATACCAACAAAAAAATAGATCAATGGAAAGAATAATTATTCAACATTTGGAATCAAACTGTTGAAATAATTCACTTCGCAATACTGCACTGAGACAGTATCAGTATGCAAAAATAGAAGAGAGACATGTATAACAGTGCAAGTGGTTTTTTTTTTGGAGAAGCAAACAAAAAATTTCTACAACAGTTGAAAATTATTTGGAGTTTGATCGGATCATACCACTCAATGGAGTTCATGTAATTTCAATTCAAAAGAATTTATAGAGATGTGTTCCAATTGACTTTGTTGATCAGAATCACAATGAAAAAAAATTGCACATAGATAAATTATTTAGGGTCCTGCACAATGCAAGTTTTTTTTTATTAGAAACTCTACCTAGTACAAGATAAATTATTTCGTTTGAATTAAAATGATATTTGTGTCCATAAGCTGATGATTGAAAAGCACACATAATACGTACATATGATGATTTCTTCCATATCAACACAAAAGGATATTAATTAGGTACTAATCAAACTATATATATTTTCCGTCATTAATTTAAAATCCTGAGTAGCATATAAGTGAGAGAAACATTGTCTATTTTATACACAACTTTTAGTAACAATATAAAAAAAAGGAATCTACCAAAACCAATAAACCAGAAAGAAACAAGAAAATGTGATTGCACACATCGCACATGTGAACAACAATTATGTAGTCCAAATAATTAAGCATACCATAACGTTAAAAAGAAAAATACCATAATGAAATAACAAAAAAAATGCCCAAATATTCATAGTTCCGAGTGCTATTTTCATAGAAAACCTACTACGTAAAAACATAATTTCATTCTAAATAAGAAATTTGATTCACTAATTACACTTTAATTCTTAACATTCATGTCATTTTTTTGCCGCAGTTATGAAATAAAAGAAAAATTAGAAAATAACCAAAGAGAAAAATACCAAATAGCATGCATCAAAGTTCCCCTTTAGATGGACTTTCCCGCTTGAAACCAAACAAGTTTAAACTTCTACAATAATCTATATTAAAATATTGAAATTCATCATGTTAACAAACTATATTAAGATGAGATGGACCAGATCAATAACTGAACCTAAATTAAAGTACACAGCCTACTTGGGTATATTCAAGTGTATTCACCCAATTTTTCTAACAAAAAATGGGTATATTCAACACAAATACACGAAATTCTAAGATGAATTTATACATGTCCATTCATAAAAGTTAGATCCATCAATTTGTTAGAAAGGTACCAAAACCACAAATCATAAAATGCAAAAAGTCTCTTTTTTATTTATATTTCAAAGTTTAAAATGTAAATTTGAATCCAAATAGTTGATTGTTTATTTTATTGAGACATACATCCACATAAGATTTTATGATTTTTGAATCTTGTATTAAACTATGATTGGTTAATTTTGGTGTATTTATTTTTGGAACGTTTGATCTATTAAACTCGAAAAGTAAAAAAAAAAAGATTGTGCGCTAAATAAAATGAATGAAGAAGATCAAGAGTTTGATTTACAATTTGAATTTCAAACTTTGATGCAAGTAAAGAGACTTGATAAAAAAAGACAAATGACTTGTAGAAATATATACATCCCATATGGAAAAGTCAAAATGACAAAAAATATTTAGTGAAAGTAAAATTTGTATTAATAAATTAGTTGCTCTATTTTGTGGCACTAATTATAAATAATGTTACTAAAATCCCTCCTAAACATATATTTTCTAGATAATTAACAACTGAAATTAAGAACGAACCTGAACATACTAATAAAAAAGAATATTTTATCTTATCAAAATTGAAGAAGTAAAATTGTAAAAAGATTCACCATAGCTTAAATTGAGTAGTGTATTAAATTTGGAGATATCAAATGCTGATAAGATATTCTTAATTAAAAGATGTCAGCATTTGATATTCTTAAAAATAAATTGATCATCCATCATGATTCTTAAATAAGGAAATAAGGAAATAAGGAATGGGAGA
Source organism: Carex parvula (assembly GCA_025461045.1). Taxonomy (NCBI): domain Eukaryota; kingdom Viridiplantae; phylum Streptophyta; class Magnoliopsida; order Poales; family Cyperaceae; genus Carex; species Carex parvula. The sequence goes on from JAJGRW010000786.1 coordinate 301,765, forward strand.
TAGCTAGGGAGGAGAAATAAGGAAATGAATAAATTGATTTTCTCTCCAATTTTGTTCTCTATTCAATTTTAATTGTAACATATCGTGTGACAGTATGTGTGACGAGTATGTTTCTAACTAAATTTAGACTTTTACATGTAAAAAAGATGCATTTAATCAAAAGAAGACAGATTATTTGATTGGAGGGCTGATATTAAATTCAAAATTTCATCTTTCAATCATAGCCGTTGGCGGATCAGGACATCTACGTGCATAATATAAGAATGGAGATACAGGGTATTGTGTTAAGCAAGCATAATATACTAAACAGTTTGTATTGATCCCCATATTTAGGAAATTTAGTAAATAATATTCAACTAGATGCGGCACTAGTTGAACAAGTGGGAGTAATTTTGATTCACTCGTTTATTTTTATTTATCCTCTCATAGAATTACTTTATTTAGGATAAATTAGAGCATGTGTTTTGCTTCATTTCTCGTTGTTTTATAACTGTGGAGGAGGGCCCACAGGGCTGGAACTAACCAATGAAATGACCAATGCTTGTAGGAGCGCTTCATCTCCAACATTAGCAACTTTAAAATTGTTCATAACGTACTCCAACAGCATCCCGGCCATTGTCTTCACATAGTCCTACAGAACAACTCAACAAACTCAGCACACACTTCGGCAAATAAAAAAAAAACTTAGCACACTACTACAGAAATGGTCATTGTACACGGCACATTGTATACGGATTTGACAATTTTATACAAAAACCGTGTGCTATTGTAATTTTTTGGAAGCCCGAAATATCTGTGGGATCTATTAGACGGATATTTATTAAAGAATCAGTGAAGAAAGCCTTAAGAGAGCTACACGGACGTTTATCAGGAATTGTAAACGGATTATTGTTTAACTAACAGTGTAGATAGCCATGTGAGAGCTACACGGATATTTATGAAGAGAACCGTGTAGAAATATGTAAAATGCACACGGATTTTTGTTTAAATAACAGTGTAGAAACCTTTGACAGAGCTACACGGCTGTTCACATAATAATCCGTGGAGAAAGGTTATTGTAGGGTTTTGATTATCGATACACGGTTTTGCCAATTTTATACACTGCACATTGTACACGGTTTTGTTAAGTATAAATCCGTGTAGAAAAGTGTAGGGTTTTGGTATAAAAGGCCTTCTCCTTCCCGCGCCGTATAAAAGGCCTTCTCCTTCCAGCGCCGTTTTGATCAAGTAATTCAACGAACGGAAAGGTTAGAGTTTTTTCAATTCATAGGTAAATTGTAGGTTCTCCTGTATAACCTTAGGAAGAGAGAAAGACCGGTCACTTTACATATCGCTTTTGATCAACTTTGATAATCATTTCACGGTTAATAATTGGAATTTTGATTTAGGTTTATCAATTATGTCAGATCGCTTATCTATCAAGATAAGTCGCTATCTTTGGAGCTCATCTATCAAGACGAGCGATGTGATATAATTGATAACCTACATCTGGACTTCACTTCTGGCATGAATATCTCCTTCATCTCTGGCATGTATTTTCCGTTTCTTCCTCTAATTTTCTGTTACTTATTGTTGCTTACTTACTCATCATTTTTTTTATTTACAGATTGTGATGAACTTTTCGATGGACAGCATGTGATGAATTTCATTTTCTTTTTATTTCACTATATTTTATTTGACGCTTGACAAGAACATGTTTTTTCTTGGTTAGGTTCCAAAGAAATGGGTAAAACTAACTTTCAATAATAAAACATGTTCTTTAAATTAAATCATGTTTTGATCCCAAGTTTTTGGCGCTGTAGAAATGGCATGTGGCAGTGCATTGTTGTTTAATTTCTTACACAAACTCCCTTTGAATAAGATGTGGTTTGCGAAAGAATTTAAACAACAACGTAAGAACACTGCAACATGTCCATTTCTACATCGCCAAAAACTTGGGACTAAAACATAATTTAATTTTCAGAAAATATTTTATTAGTTGAAAGTTAGTCTGACCCATTTCTTTGGAACCTAACCAAGATAAAGCATGCTCTTGTAAGGTGTTAAATAAAATATGAATTTATGCATATTAGTAATGTTTTATTAGTGAATTTAGTAATGTTCTTGTAATGTTTTATTAGTGAATTTAGTAATTTTTGTGAATTCTAGTAATGTTCTTGTAAGTATTTTCTTGTAATGTTTTATTAGTGAATTTAGTAATTTTTGTGCTGTAATAGTAAATAAGGAGTTGAATTTATGAATTTTGTAATGCTAAATATGAATTTATGAATTTTGTAATGCTAAGTATAATTTTTGTGCTGTAATTGAAAAACTGGAGGGTAATCTCAATACTGAACAAATCTGGCTAGCAAAACTGGAGGCTAGCCCAGAAAAAAAAATATCTAAAAAAATATATAGGGCAATCATACACGGATATTTACCTAAAAACCGTGTACAAACGGTAATTGTAGAAATATGCGAAATTCACACGGATGTTTGTTTAAACAGCAGTGTAGAAATTTTTGACAGAGCTACACGGCTGTTTACATAATAATCCGTGGAGAAAGTTATTCTAGGGTTTTGATTATCGATACACGATTTTGGCAATTTTATACACTGCATATTGTACACGGTTTTGTTAAGTATAAATCCGTGTAGAAAAAAGTGTAGGGTTTTGGTATAAAAGGCCTTCTCCTTCCAGCGCCGTTTTGATCAATTAATAATCTCTCTCTCTGTATACAAATTGGTCTGATTTATGTGCACAAGGAGGCCGGATCTGAGATCTTTGAAGTTAATTTGTATTTCTCCTCGCTATCTTGCTAAGGTTAGTCGTGTATATATTTATCTTTTCTTACTCTAATTTTCTGTTACTTGTTATTGCTTATTTAGGTCAATTAGTAATTAATGCATGCATGCTTGATTTGTTGCGATAATGTAAATAATTAGTATATTAAATAGAGTGATGCATGTATAACACTACTAGAATTTTGGTTTCTTACATGGATAAAATTTCGGTTGTTGCATGGGCTTACTCATGCAACAAGCCCGAAAAAGGCTTGTTGCATGGGTTATCCATGTAACAACTACCCATGGTACAAGCCTCGATGCAAATACTCAATTTCAGACTTGTTGCATGGGTTATCCATGTAATAACTTTTTCAAATCTTATTGCATGGGCTTTCTCATGGAACAAGTACCCATGCAACAAGTCTGAGAATTGGCGCCTGCAGGAAGTATTTGCATGGATAAATAGCGTGGGCCCCATCTGAGTATTTGCAAGGATGAAGAGCGTGGGCCCCACCCTAGTATTTGCATGGATAGACAACTGAGTATTTGCAAGGATAGAGAGCGTGGGTCCCACACGGGTTATTGCAAGGCAATTGAAGGGAGTAATTGCATGGATAGACAAGGTGGGGCCCCCTGTTTATTTCCATGGCTATGTAGGTGGGCCCCACCAGGTTATTTGCATGGATAATGCTGGTGGGCCCCACCAGGTTATTTGCAAGGATATCATTTCGACCTATTGCATGCACTGTATTACCCAATATTTGTAATGATATTCCGATGGAAATAATTGACGTTCCAGCAATATATTATCATGCTGAATTTCTATAATCCTCTCGGTACCAATTTGGTACCAACCTAGTGGCAAGCAAGGAATCTGTTTCATTTCCCATTCAAACATAATAAGAACAACAACATTCATTCGCACACAAAAAACATAAACATAGTACAACAATTGATATTAACATCACATATATAAACTGCACTATTTACAAACATATATATCACAAATGTACTTAATTTAAGTTGTAAACATGCAATAATCAATATGAATTCCCAGTATCTTAATAACACCCTCTAAGCAAAACTAAACATCAGATAAAAATTAATAACTTGGATTGCATAATGTGAATGAATGGACCTTAAGACTTCTCAGCTGAACCAAGTCCCTTGAGAGCAAAAATTTGAGATCAAATTGAAGGATTGCTCAAGTAAAAAAATTAATTAAGGATTGAAAATTGCACCTATTAAAAAAGCAGGACTGTTAATGGGTAAATTTCTCTTTCTTCAGTTTGATCGGTCTCTAAAGTGTGCAGATTGAGTTTCATTAAAGGTAAATTGATCATTCTTCAATTTCATCAAGGAAAGTTGAGGTCAATTAGTTGGCGAACTGATGCCTGTACATATAAGTCTTGTACCAGCATGTAAATGCCGATATGAAACTAACATTTTAGGTACCACTTGGAATCTAGGAGTGAAGGCATTCTTACTCCTTAACCTAATATGCACCGTAACAAGCTAATACCAATACAAGATAGGTCTGCATGGAGGTGCCATATACTATAGACAAAAAGGAAGCTTACCCTTCTAGCAAATTTTATGCATGTGTCGCGATCCTGGTTTTCATCTGCATATAAAAGATAAACCCATTACTTGTTGTTTTAAAGTACACCAAATAAAGAAGCAAAATTAAACCAAACATTAAAATGTACAGATTTGAGTGGAAAATTCATTCGAGTCATGTTTTGGAACTTTAGGTAGGTCACTGCTCTTAGGATTTTCAAGCAAGATTCGACTTGGTAAAATGATAGCCACAATAAGATCATTACCTCCGACAAGTAATCCTTCATCAGGACAAGGTGGTCTGCAGTATGGATAAGCTGGTAAGAACAGTTAAGTCCGGTCGAATGAAAAGGTCAAGCAATCTAGTTTTTTTTTTCTTCATAATAACTAACCATGCTATTGGTGATCAGCATTTGCAAATAAACCCAAAATATTAGACATTTTTTGAAACACTACAGAGAAAGCAATCAAATATGGAAAAGGTGAGAATGACAAAGTTTAATTGATTTGAAGTGTAAAAACACAAACTGAGCTGCGGCAGTGTATTCCTCTTTTTTCTTTCATTTATCCAGAACCTTGTATCAATTGACTGAACTGGTAGTCTGGTACTGATTCTGCAGTTTTTAATATATTTGTATGACCAGGTGCGTGCATGCATTAATAAAAGTGCATTTCTAATAGTTAAAACTTCAAACCAAGGAAGTGAATCTCATATTTAAGCACCATTTCAGTCTACTTTGGTACTGCTGTACAATTTAGTTATACTTGGTTTTGGTTTCTTCTTTTCTTTTTCTTTTTTAATTGCTCAAGCAAAGCTAGATCAGCGATTGATCAAATGAGGCTTAAACATTAATCACAACTGAGGTTAAACATCAATAAATATAATAAGGCAAATAGTGAATAAACAAAGTTGAGAAAAAAGGATAGAGGTTACCTAAGGCTGCATGAGCATCATTAAATACTGAAACAACATGATCCAGCTAGCAATTGTGACACTCCTCTGAATAACAAGAGATATGATCTCTTTGGCAGACTTATCCATGGCAGCTTTAATAAGCCTGAATATTTCAACCATATTAGAACAAAATAAAGAAGAACAGCATCTATAATATAAGAGAAAGTAATAAGTTGAACCTGCAATAGGGCACTTGAGGATCGCCCACAGCACTAAGCTTAGGGTTGAATCTGAAATAATTGTCAGGAATAGCTTGCAAGAGCTGCACAAAAGCAAAGCACATCAATTATATATAAAGAGAAATTGCTGTTGATAGGATTTAAAAAAGTAAAAAAAAGAACTAGTAGCAAGCATGTTTCTCGATATAAACATACATTTCTGAGGTTTGCAACATACAACCAGCATAATTACGGTTACTTTTGCAAAGAAAATAGAACCATTCTGTCAAGAATTGACAATTTAATCTACATCAGTATCACTTATACCCAGTCTACAGAAATAAGTCAGGCAAATCAAATGTTGATTTCTCAATTCAGGTCATAAAAATAAAATGTCAGATCTTTGTTCCACTGATAGAAGGACAAAAATTGAAAAATTGTAAAAGAAACAAAACCTGATTAAGCAAGAAAGGTAATGGGGATGGGGAGGGAGCTTGAGCGGGTGTGACCACCTGAGGGATGCCATGAGGGGAGGGAATATGTTCAGGCATGATAAGAGGGCCGACGTTGTCTTCTTCGACCAATGCATACTGTAAAAGACGCAAAAAGCTAAAGTAAATATCTCAATGTTCATAATATGCCATGGTATTATACTGCAAACATGTGATAGTACCAATGCTGTTCTAAGCACTACAATTTCTGTCATATGTTATGATTCTGCAAGTCTTTTATGGCTAGTAGCTAAAAGAACAACTTTTATCAGTACCAATGCACTTCATGTTTTGCTCTTTCAATATATTTAGTCATGCAACCTGGAAATGCTGCAAAAATTATGTTAAATGGAATATCCTATTGTATCTACTAATAAAAAAAACAATTAAAAAATTGCTCGCGAAAGATCAGATCTTCACCCTTGTGCCAGTAGAATGATGGCTGGGATTACTACTGACGTCAGGTGGCAGTTCCACATGGTTTCCAGGAACCGGTATGGAAGCTTCTGTGACAATAGGCAACGGAGACACAGTAGTAATGTCCTTGTTAGAAAAATCAGGGTTGCCTTCCACCTCACGCACCCGGTCCTTGATCAGAGAGGAGAGATTCACTTCTTTCACATCCACTACAAGATCCTTAAACAGCCTCTGAACAAAATCAAGCATAAATTTAAACTCTGATCTTTTGCTATGACAGTCATAAAAGGCTCAACGAGCTAAGCGACATAAATTTGAGAAACAATAAGGGCACCGACACCAATTTGATTCACCTAATTACATAAGCAAAAAACATTAATTGAATTGCAATCTTAGTTCCTTGACTGTGATAGCCCGTCAACTGCTTGTAGAAATGTTTTGCAATTGTGATTCCTGCAAATCTGTTATGCAATGTTTTTAGTAAATAGCTTGATTAATCGATAAGAATTCAAGCAGTACTAGTTCTAGCAAAAGAATTAAGGAAAAAATGTCAAGGCATACCTCAATGTGCTCGTCAGCCCCGCTGTCCTAGCCTCGCTCCTCGTCAACCGACCAGCCCCGCACGCCCAAATCTCGCCTCCCCTGACCACATACTGCACCAGGCCAGCGATCGCCTCACCTGAGCCGCCTCCAGCCTCGCACGAGGGTTTGGTGGTGGGATTATGTGTGTGTGGGGGGAGGCAGTGAAAGAGAAAGAGATCGGTGCTGATGCTGAGGGGCGCTCGTCTGAGGCGAGAGAGCGAGAGATGGCGGAGAGGTTTTAGAGAGTTAGGTTTTATCGTAAGAGGGGGAATCAAAATTCAGGAGGGAAATGAAAATTTAGGAAGGCGCCGAAACGAAATGTTTGGAGAGAAATGAAAATAAACCGTAAGTCCACAGAGAGGAAAGATAGAAGTTCTATATCGTATTTACTACGAAGACCTGTATATAAATTCATATGTTGGAAGGTAACACAATATTTGTGTTTAAATCTGGATTGTCTGATCATCATTACTCACGAATATTAAAACAGCCAGTGTATCACCTAGAACCGGATCTAAAAAGAAGTATTATATTACCTCAGAGAATAGGGACTCCCTACCCACAACCTCTAAAATGAAGACATCAAGTCCATTCATTGCATATCGAACGGCTCGAAACTTGATATTTACTAATTGGTTATATAAACCGTTAAAATTTTGAAATATTTTTTAATTGTTTTTATATTATTTGCTGTATATATTTTATCGAATCTGTACATATGTAAATCATAAAAATTATTTTGTTAACTTTTAATTTTATTCTGACTTTAACAATTGACCTTTATAAAAGACCACTCAACTTAATTTATTTTACAATAAATTTCCATTTTGTCGTCATTCATTTAATTATCTTCAATATATAAATGAAAAAAATATATAGTTTACAAATTTAACAGTGAATATTTTATTAAATTATTTTTTTCCCAAAATACAAGTTATAATTGTAAATAGTTTCACATTCGTTCTTAACCACTAAATTCAAAATTTAAAATAAACTCAATTATTAAAATTCTTACAAAATATACACAATACATGAATTTTATTCTCAAATAGTTATACACGATAATGAATAGAAGAACATGTTATGAATTACTAAAAGATTTGTACAAAAAAAAACTATATAGCACAATATGCTTGTTGCATAAATAACTCACATCCTTCAAGCATCAACATAGAACATGAACTCTTGTAGTGTGAGTTAATGAAGATCCACAAGTATACGTTGTCTGATGGTCGATCGGAACCGTTCAAATTGAAGAATATCACATTCATTTCATTGTAGTGAAGTTTGATAAAATTTTATGTTCATCTACCTATCCATCAAGCTGACGGAATATACAAACATCGTAGGGCCATAAACACTTCACGTCAGATCGAGACTTCTACATATCAAAACTTCAGTTTTTTTTTTATGGTTGCGTTCAATGTTTTCCCCTGATCATTTAAAAACTAATTTGAAATTATTTCACTGCAGATCGACCGTTGATTGCTCATTCAAAAATGAACGGTCCGTAATTATTGGCTCAATTTTAAGGGGCAAATATTGATGAAATTATATGAAATTAACAATTATAAGCATTATTTGGTCACAGGGCATGTATAAATGTAGAAAATATTTTTTTAGGAATTTATTCATATTATTTGCTGTACAAAAATCACTAATTTCATCATATGTTGATATGAGTCGTTTGATGGGTGATGAAGGGTCATGATTACCAATGGATGTCTCCATTAAAGAGGCTGTGAGCAGGAGGTCCATTTTGCTGAGGTAACATACTATTTATGTTTAGATCCACTCTAGATGAAATCATCTGGATCCTTTAATAACCGTGTTAATTCTGATCATACAGCCCGATCGAAACATAAATATTGTGTTACCTCATGTGATATAAAATTGTGGGTAGATGTATCCATCGTAAATGCCCTCTGAGACCTAGAGAGAGGTCCTTGTTCACTCTCTGGTGGGACTGAGCTTTTTTTAACAAGTAAGAAAATTCTGGACAACTTCTCTCTATTTCTTTTTACTGCCGCCAAACTAATTTTTTTGAGACTTCCTTCTTCCCTCTTTTGACTGCAGCCAAACATTTTAGACTCTCTTCTTAGATCCCGCCAAATTTTGGACTATTTTTTTTTTGCAACTTGCCTCCACAGTTTTTGGCTGCCGCCAAATCTTATTTCTAATATTATTCCATCTCTCTTTTCTTATTGTGTGTCCCTCTTTCTCAAGCCGGTCCAAGGCTTCCAATTTTTGTTCGACTATGTTGCATGTGCTCGTGAACCCGAGGTCGGCCAGGATAAGCAAGGTCGGTGGATGCTACCATAGCCCCTGCTTTGGAATCTCGGTTGTGAATACCCCTTATCAAGTACAATCCAGTGACCAAAATGGGAAGAAGTGTTTGTGGAAATGTATTGCACAGAAGGTGTTTGTGGAAATGCCTAAATGGGAAGAAGTGTTATGTATACATTGAAAAACAAATACAGGTTGAATATAACTGCAGCAAACAAATTATACTTGTATTTGAGAGTGTTAAATTGATTCCGGTACTGATTCCGGTCAGTACTGTCAAAGGAATCTCGAGTTTTGGAAAATGGAGATATTGATCCATAGTACGGACCAATATGCGCTATGCATAGTACCATAGCCTCACTCTAGGGGTCATTGGTAAAAATCCTTCTCCTATTACTAATTGGTGCATAATATTACATGGTTTTTTTCCCCCTTAATTTACAGCCATGCAACTCTGGGTTTGTATAAAAAGCTTCTAAATCGAGCACCTAAATCCTTGAATAGGTATTCTTGTTTTGCTTTTTATTATTTAAATTTAGGAATTAGTAAATTATTTCTGTAACATATCTAATGTCGAAAGAAATCTGCGCTTAAATTTTATAGATGGGAAATGTGCGGCCAAGTCAAAGTGGTAGTCAAAATCGAGACCGAGGAAGAAATGCTTGTCTTACAGGTACATGATTTCTGACCATTTCTGTACCAATCACTTGGTACCGGTACTGTCCGTACCTGTACAGAGCAAACTGCATGCTATACTACTTGGTCCTGTATTTATACTGGCAATGATACAAGAGTGTGGCTATGGTACTATGAAGCACATATTGATCCATACTATGGATTAATATCTTTATATTCAAAGTCCAATTAATCAATCTGAACCGTTCAACATGATCTCCATATGGAAATGTACTTGTAGATCAAATTTTACATTTTTCAAAATTTTTTTACTATTTTTTCAGATGGATAGAAAATCACTTGATCTAAAGGTTCTAGACTATTTAAAAGTAGTAATTATCTACCTATCATAAAAATATTAACAAAAATTCTAAAAAATGTAAAATTTAGTCTGTCAGTATATTTTCATATCATAATCATGTTGAACGGTTCAGATTGATTATTTAAACTTTGAAAATGCAAATATTGATCCATAGTATCATAACCTCACTCATGATACAATGCTGATCCAACTTGACTGTATTTCTGCTGCTTTGCTGGTTCATACCAACTGGTACCAAGTCAGGTCAATTGGTACAATCTTCCTTGGTGCTATCACTAGTTGGTATTACCTTGCTTGTTGTCAAATTTTACTGCTGATAATTTCTGAACATACTTTCTCATTATATGTTTGAATTTATTTTATTTTATGGACAGGAAAGAGCAAAGTCACTGAGTATACCTACGCACATAGTAATTGATGCCGGCCGAACTCAAATTGCACCAAGTATGTTTTTATATTTACTTCCATATTTTTTTCTTGTATAAAAGAAATTTATCTGTTTGTGTTCATCTCTTTTGTTTGATTTCATCCTTTATTTCATCTTCTGTTGCATCACTTTTCTACAAAAAACCTTACCCTTAACCGTACCCGATAAGCTAACGGAAAAAAAACCTTACCCGTATCCGTCTTATTGGATACGATACGGGTCGGGTAAACGGATAGAAAGGGTAGTACCATTGACACCATTAATGACATGTGGCACAAAGTACAAGCTGGTGCCAAATCATTTGTACAACATCAAGCAAACTAATGTATCTTTGTTATTTTGTTTCAGATTCGAGAACTGTCATGTCTATTCTCGGTACGTTTTGGGGCCCATCTCATGCTAATTTCTGCAAAAAATTTCAAATTATGCAGTTCGGTCCCTGAACGTATATATGTTTTCCTTGATCATTTTTGAGAATGCATAATATAGTTTCTCTCTAGTCTGTGGTTCTAGTTAATTGGATAACTATGATGCATGCTTACATCAATTAGGAACTAAAATCACACTAAATTGAAGTTCAAGGATTGAACTGCAAAATTGTTGTTGTTTCTGACTTGGATTGTATTTTAAAGATCAAACCATTTTATGGTGTAGCTTATGGGACTTGGGTCAACAGTTCCGGGTGCATTATTTGGATGGTTTCAAATATTCTTCTTTTGTATGTAAATTGTACTTGTTATCGATTCACATAATGCAAGTCCTATGCAACTAGTGTTGTAAATCATTATTGTAGGGATACTGTTAACATTGTAAAGAATGTTTCTTTTACTCAATTAATTTACAGGATATAGCTGACATTGTCATATTAAAGACAAGAAAAGTCAAAGACAAGAATGTTTCTTTTACTAACTTAATTTACAGGCCCCTCACAAAGTTTTCCAAAAAGGTGGCTCCTTTTTAGCGCCAAACTTGTCATTTTCTCGGGCTCGTGCTTCCCTAGAAGGATCTGCCCCTGTATTCGGTACCAACTGTTATCATCTATGTATGATTTTGTCATCTTTGGGTAATTCCAAATATGTGTGTTAATCCAACTGTCCACTGGTATCATCGGCATAAGCCCTTGATTGGTCTCTAAGGTAATAACTTGTACATATAATGAGAAAAAGTGTGATATAAATACATATTTTACTGGTATCAGCGCATTCTAGCTTTCTGATAAGTTTCTGGTACAAAGGGTGTTTTCTGCAAATTTCAGCATTTTGATTAAAATTCTGATACTGTTCAGGGTCTGTTTTATAAGTTCCTAGTTTTCTGTACAGTACTGGAGCAATTCTGCATTATTTAAGGGTCTTTTCTGTTAATTTCCAGCATTCTATACTACCTTGAATGGATTCTGGTAAATGCCGGGGTCTAAATGCAAAAATACGCTTCTGACAGGATTTGAGGACTAAACTGTGACAGAAAATAAGTTAGTTTAGAAAACAGTCCCTGGCAGGGACCTTTTTGTGACAGGATGTAGAAATTTGTAGGAAGAGCTTTCTTCTCATGAGAATTTCATGAAAATACTAGATTAAAAATGTATAAAATATTTGTAATCGTGTGGAATAGTAATTTCAGTTAAAGCATATATTGTTTTGAAACTTATTTGATACATTTTAGGTATTTACAGTTATTAATAATATAATTTGAAGTAAAGTGGTCAAGAAGCATAATAAATTAGTATTGGATAATTACTATACTTTAAAATGGAGGAATTGTTTTGACTTTGATTTTTAACTCGAGCCTTAATCTTTAAAATATTATGTATGTAATGTTAGGTGATTTGGATTATCAAAATCTTATTTCACATAAGTAATTGATTTGGATGTGTATCTCTTAATATGATGTCATAGTCCTCTCTTTGGAAATACAAGAAGAGTTACATGAATCATTTTTTATATTAATTTGGTAAATTGTTTTATATCTCAATGACTTTTTAAGATTTATTCTTAAGACCAAAATGAAAAGATTCTACAATTTAAGTTTCCAAATTATTTGTGCATCTCATTTAATTTTCAATATACTGTTGTAATTCATATTGCTGTGATATACAAAATATATTCAATTTGAAAGGAGAGATCAAATATATACAGGAAAGGCTCTGTCCAGGAATTTAAAACATTAGCATGGGTAGTCGCATGCAATTAATATTTCTCGACAATCTAGATTAATTACATGGGTAGTGTAGGACTTCTTACATGGACCTTTGGAATAAAATAATAAAAAACGAATCATCAAAACTTGTTACATGGATAACCCATGGAACAGTTTCGTCTCAATTCTGTAGACTTATTACATGGATAGTGTATGACTTCTTACATGGACCTTTAGAATAAAATAATAAACAAAGAATCATCAAAACTTGTTACATGGATAAGCCCATGCAACTGTTGGGTCTCAGTTATGCAGACTTGTTACATGGATACTTCTTTTGGTTTTTGCATGGACCTTCATTAAAATATACTATCAGGAGTCGCTGGCGGGTCATGGGTCGTCAAATATTAGTTGCATGGGTCGGTAAGAGACAATTGCATGGATAAACATCAAATCTTTTGCATGGGTTACTTTTTGCATGGGACACCCATGCAACAGATATTGTTGTGTCAGAAATGCCAATTCTTTTGCATGGGACATTCACATCCATGTAACAACTAAATTTTATCCATGCAAGAAACCAAAATTCTATGAGTGCTTCTAAACTCCCCTCTCTCTGTGTTTTTTAAAAGCTGGACAACAGCTGCCATGAGAATCTCTCCTCTCTATCTCTCTCACTAGAGAGTGGATAGCAACATGAATTAAGGGACAGATGCATAATTTTTATCAGGGTAAGATAAGAAATTATTGAATCTGGTTTAAATAATTAATCGAGTTCAAACTCATTAGATAATCAAATACTAGATAAAACATGATAAAAATCAAGGCTATCTAGCTATTTAATTTGTTGGGGTTGGGCTATGCTTTAAATTATTGGGCTATTTAAAATATATTGGATTGTTGAGCTATATATTTAATTTGTTGGACTATCTAAAATATATTGGATTGTTGGGCTCACATCATAGGTCCAGGGTAGGACAATATTATTTTTCAGGATAGGGCAGAGATCCGAAACCCAGTTCGTGTAAATTAATTTTAAATTTCCAAAATAGAGCCTCTAAACACGATACAGACAAGCGTAAGTCCGTATCCCCTCTTGGTACCGGTTGATTCTCTCTTTCTCTATCCTTCTCTTTCTCTTTTTTTTTTTTTCTTTTTCTCTCTCTAAAAACAAGGACCTGCATTTCTTAAAAAAAGCAGCGAATTTGGATCCGAACTGTTTTTTTTAGAAACCCGTAGGTATTTACATTGAAATAAAGCATATTAGTACATAACAACAGTTGAGCATTGTGAAAGCTCCAACTATAATAGCTGGTACAATACTGAGAATAGGTTACATCACAAATATTGCTAAGAATACTAACCTTGGCTACATGTTTATATATATTTGTTTCACTCAACATCCCTGTAAAAAAAAAAAAAAAACTTACTCTTAATCTTTCTCTCCAAGAAATTCAACTTTTTACTCCAATATATGATGCATGGAATAAAAAATTTCAATAAATCAGATTGAAAACTAATTTGCTGTTATAACCTATAATAAAAATAAATTATTTACTCGTATTTTTAAACCTCTCAATCCCTAGAAATTGACTTAAATTGTTTTAATTTGTCAGATATATCTAGTACTATAATAGATTTAGTCCTTTCATTAATTCTTCTTTTTACACCAATAAACAAAATATCGAAGTCTCTTTCCAAACCAAAATTATATGTGCCATTTTCTATTTGATAGATACCAAAGTCATACCATAACCCCTCACATAAAACACTATTATACAATGGTGACACCTGAAATAGCATTATAGCAATGTCATTTATAATGAAGCACCATGTGGACTCCCTCAGGTTGTATGGGACCCACAGAACAAAACTTAAATCATGGTTGTGTTGATTGATATGCTCCACATCTCCCATCTGGTCCCTAACTCCCTACCACCTTATCTCCAAACCATTGCACTCATCCTTTATAAATTATAAAAATCAACCCTCTTCATTTAGCACAATTAGACCTAAAGTAATCAACTCTTGGACTCTCCTCTAATGGCAACAAAAAAAGAAATGGATGCAGTGAGAGGTTTAGATATAGCCAGGTACATGGGATGATGGTACGAGATTGTTCATGAAACGGTAAGAATACACGTGCCACGTATAGTTTGAATAGCGATGGAACTCTGAAGGTTCTTAATGAAACTTGGAGCAATAGGAGGAGAGATTACATTGAAGCTAGGGACTGCTTACAAAGCTGATCCAAGCAGTGATGAGGCCACATTCAAGATCAAATTTTATTTACCTCCTTTTTTTGCTGGTCATATCTATCATAAGAGATTACTGGATGTTATATGTGGATGATGACTACCAATACGTGCTAGTTGGAGAACCTTGTAAAAAAAAATCTCTGGGTATGTATATTATATCGTTTTACGTGTGCATATATTGTTTTTTTTATTATTTTACTACAAGAGGTTTTGTATTTTGTTAGTTAAGAATATCTCATCATGCATGACAAAACATATAGACAAACATGCACAATGAAATAATTAGATTTAAAATGAGTTTGTTATTTTTTTTTCTTTTTGGATTTGGTTAAATGGTTAAGTTATAAAATCAAGCCAAGATTTGATTTATTTATCAAATAATTAAGACATTGTGATGTTTATAGTTTAGATCTTAAACTCGTAGAAGATCAGTTATAATTGAATAACCAATTTGGAATCAACTGTTTAAATGCATAACAGACAACTAGCTGAAATTATATCTCCTTCCATTTTGTTTAACATTTCAAGAATTCATATTCTATAGAATTTTATTTCATGTAATACAATTGATTTTTTTTTTTGAAAATTTATAAATTATGTTGGCAAACTCAATAAATATACAACCAATTATTTTTACATCTAAAAAAAAATTCACATTCTATACATTTTTATTCCATGTAATACAATTGATTTCTTTTTTGAAAAATTAGATATTATGTAGACAAACTCAAATGGATGATGAAATATAAAACCTATTAATTTTACATCTCGAGAATTCATATTCTATACATTTATATTCCATTTAATACAATTGATTTCTTTTTTGGAAATTTGGATATTATGCAGAAAAAAATCAAATGGAGGATGAAGTATACAACCATTTTTTAGAGAAAGCAAAGAAGATGGATATGATGTTTCGAAGCTCCGCAAAACACCCCAAGATGATCCTCCACCAGAGAGCAAGGAATCCGGTGGTTTAAATCTCTCTTTGGCAAATGAAATACTAGTTCAAGGCTTGAAGCACCTAGGACCTAGGTAGTATGTATTTTAATGATAAAAAAACAATACGAATTTTTTTATTTACCATCTTTAAAAAAAACTATTTAACCGCATTTTTTGAAAAATTCCATATTTACTAGGACTGCAGTTTGAAACTACAGTACCACCATGTCAGTATGCAGTTTCAAATTGTGGGACGAAATTAATGCATTCGGTGTGATATTAAATGCACTGCCGGTACTGCAGTTTCAAACTGTTGTCCCAGTAAATATGAAAATATGGTTAAATAGTTTTTTTTATTGAAAGATGGTAAATAAAAAAAGTTCGGAAAAAATAATACCACCAGTTTGCTTAAATAGCTTGTGTTTACATTTAGTTTATATTATAAATATGATGACTGTTGAAGTAGGGGCATTTCTGTAAGTTTCTCATTCTAGTTTTGGTAAATATATCATATAAATTGACATAGCGTATAGGAAGAAAATATGAACCAACGAAAATTAGCATAATTCAAGAGTAGTACTGAGGAAATTGTGCCACAATTAAAAGTTCACAAGAGGATAATTGCACAAACATAAAATAAATAGAATATATACACTAATTAAGAAGGAACGGGTTTGTACCCTAAAAATGGGAAAATATAATATATACACTAATTATGTAAAACAATGTAGTAAACAAATTTATGCGTAAAAAATAAATTTTTTAATTGTCTAAAATTTGAATTGTTTGTTTGGATAAATAATGGTTTAAATTAAAATTTTATGTTGCTTTGATCACATGTTCTCACATACCGTACTGTGTAATTTTTTTTTTTAAGTAGTCAGGTCACACAAATAAACACGACACGTAATCAATACACATACTCTGTTGTGATGTGACGTGATCACAACGTAATATTTTTATATTCTTAAGGAAGTATCTAAATCCAAAGTGGAAGTACATTAGCAATAGAAAAGAAAAATATGCATGATTATAATATGATGCTATCTATATTACTGAGTCTGGCTAGTTGTATTAGTGTCATTTTAGTCTACATAACACCAACTTCAAAATTTATCGAATCAACTTTAAACGGTGACATCAAACTGTTCAAACCGATCTACTTTAGCAATTGAAAAAGAAAAACATACCTTATTTTAATATGATGCTATCTATTTTACTACAATACTTCATATAGTCAATCCTATCACTATCTAACATGTATCATATGTCAACTTGTGCAATGAATGATACATTTATCATTGGATGAAATATTTGAATTTTTTATTAAAATAGTAGAATACTATTTTAATTCATACATATAATATTAAAATAATGCATCAAAACAATAAAATAAACATATATAAAGATGTACTTGTAAGTAACTGTAAAAATAACGTACAGCAGTATCAATTGAATGAACATTTATGAAGTATATCTCATATATGAATGAGCATTTATTAGTAACACTTAAAAAAATATTTCAACCGTTAATTTAATAATAATTAATTGAAGCAAAATAAATTTGTAGACTTGTAACATTGACCTGTCAGGGACTGAACCAGGCCTAGAAAGCCCACTAGCCCAATTATATGGTGCCAAAAGCCCAATTATGTAAATTGTTCCATCCTACGTTTATTTGGTATATAATATAAATTATATGCTCCTAGATGATTTTTTTAAATAGAAATAAACAAATTTATTTAAACGAAACAAACACTCGATGTGTTGGATTTCCGACAAACAACATGGTTTGAGTCATTTGGTGGTGGATAAATACCTTCCATTCTCCACCGTAGTACTGCTTTTCGAAAATTCAGCATATTGAATGCTTGTTTCGTTTAAATGGTTTTGTTTATTTCTATTAAAAAAGATCTTCCTAGAATTTATCTATTTTTATCTGATTATTTTTTTGTAGGAGACTTCAAAGAAAATTAAATTATTATGATACACAAATTACATAGTTTAAGTGGGCACAAATTTTAGGACGAAAAAAAAAATACATCCCCTTCTATTTTCAATTAGTGCATGTCATAAAAATTAAATAATGAAAATTGGTACATTATAGCACATCTTTTGTCCCATTTTTTTGTTCCACTCGCCTCCATTTCTTTTTTGAAATGGGCGCCTCCATTTTTTCATCTTACCTGCATAGTTTTTATGTATGAAAACTATTTAAAAACATTTATTAATAAAATTGCTTGAAATTTATTTTCTTCCATGTGAGCAGAAAATATAATGATAATAGTCAATATAATTTTGTAACGACATATATTAATTGCCACGGAAATAACAGTGGAAAAAATGATTTTTTGTTTAATGTTGTGGGAATTATACAATGGTCCTTAAAATATATTTTTTTTATGTCAAAAAAGTATAAATTTTTTCTTGTACTATGTGAAATTACTGCTACATTAATATATTTTTTTCTTACAAAATTGGTAATTTGACATCACTTTTAACTCTTTAACAAGGCGTTCAGCACAGATGAATTGTATCTTGATACTACGTATATTTATTTCTAATATTCATCGTATCATAATTGGATAAATGTGTGAGTTGTTGAAGTTTAGAAGGGTAAATATGATATTACCAACTTTAGAAGGGGAAATTCATAAGTTTTAGATTTTAAAGGGTATACATGAAATTGTCCCTAGATAAAAAAAATGACCCATTAAGCTTTTAGTTGAAAAAAAAATGATAAAATGTAAAACGATCTCCACACATGGAGATACTTGTGACGAATATTGTAAATCTTAGAATTAGAGGGACTTAAGCATAAAATTCTTACTTCTCTTTTGAAGAAGTTGGAATATGACCCCCTTTGTATTCGAAATTTAAAAAACAACAAATAAATCCATGCCATCATCCTAAACAAAAAATAATACAATTATCTTAAATTACCTACAATACAAACTTTAAATATGGAACAACTAACAGCAAAAAAAAAAAATAGCAACCAAATAGAGAATAACCCAAACATATACACAAAATGAAAATTATTTTATCATTAGTGTTAATGTATCATTTGACACTTGTCAATATAGATTTTAACGTGCTATCGTAAATTACATCTAAGTTTAAATAACAAATAGTGTTATTTACGTATAAATTTAAATTTTGTATAAAATATGCATGTGGTTAAACATAAAAAGTATGAACTTGTTCATTTTTTCCGTTAATTAAGTGTAAACTTTGTATAATTTATAAGATTGACATTTAAAAAAATTAGTTTAAATATAATTAATTTTTGTTAAGAGTGAATCATGTACATGCAGCGGCAGAGCAAGACTTTCGAACTATGAGGATCATACACAAATTTGAGGATCAATCGTATAAATTTTTCATGCTGAATAAGGGTTCAATTTTACAATACCCAAAACATTTTACACTAAACTATATAGAAAAAAATATCAAGTACATAAAATATGAATCTGAATGGCATACACATTAAATCCACCCCTGTGTATATCGTTCACAGTTCTAATCATTGATACATCAAAATTTACACTGGTATATTCAAAACATGATGGTGAGTTTCGGAAAAAATGTATTAAACAGTGAATAATAGATCTCTATCTAAATAAATATACAATAATTAATTTTACAGTTGTTTTCATTGATTATAATTTATAACACTTCAAATATGGTCAGATCGCTAACTCCGCAACACTTTTGCCAGAAACTAAAATAATGAAGTATTTATCTATTCACTTATTTTCAGCAAGTGCGTTAAATGCTTCATGCACACGTGTGCACGTGCGTAGAGTTAGGTTACAGTGCCACATGTAGTTAGTTATAATTGCTGCTAAGATATTTAAAACCTTTTGAATATGTTTCGAACTGCGAATCCAAACAGTTGAAACGGTCTATTTCATAAGTTATGTATCAATATGCAATAAAATTTTAAAATTTTATTTAGTATAAAATTTAGCTGTCAAAATTAGAAGATTTTAAATTAAAAATTATAAACGAAAATATCTTACTTTTTGTGGACCTGTTTTTTCATTAGCATAATTTAAGCTTTGATGTAACAATGTATCGAATTATGTATAACAATATGTTGCAATATATGCATGATAAATGATAAAATATTTAGTTTTTAGTTGATTTACATTTTGCCATATTACTTTTGTATTCAATGTTATAGAAAATGATTGAAAATAAAACAAAAATATATACAAACTAAATTAAAAGAAAATGCCAAAAATGAAGCCTCTTAAAATCTGGTGTGAGCAACCCACAACATTTCTAACCAAAATTAGTCCATTAAATACAAGACACATTAATTAATTAAAAATGTTATAATACTAGAAATAATCATTCTACTGCACTAACTTCTTACTGATCTTGTAAGAAAATTACAAGAAAAAAAAAACTTTGTTGAAAAGTATAAATTTTCTTTCCAATGATAAATAAAAAATGAAATCCGGAATCAAATTGTTAGTGTAATTTTCGAAAAGATCCCTCAATTTATTTTGTGTGGATCTAGAAAGAACAAATCCTTTCCGGACTCCAGAGTGGTCGGTAAACGCAATTCCTATAATTGGTGCGAGTCCGACCCATTATCTCCCGTACCCTCCGTTTTCAACAGCAGGAGATGATACAAATTTGAAATGAACGTGATAGATTAAAGATACGATTACGGGACATCTCCATTTTTTAAATACTGGAGATAATTAGAATAATCTTTTTCCCTCTTTATCGAGAGCACCTCGCTCGAACAGGATGCCTCATCCTCTGCTTTACTGCATCGTTATGCTTTCTACCGGTTCTCCTTCAAGATTCGTGCTAATATGTAACGTACCGATAAGATCTAAACTCAAACGGTGCGTTAATGCAGAGCATAAAAAGTTCCTCCTCCTCGGAAATAAATCTGCTGTTATTCAAAAGAAATAACAGGAACCTGTTATTCTGATCCCAACCATTCAAATTTACATGTTGCTGTTATTCCTTTTGAATAACAGCAGATTTATTTCCTCCTCGTCGTAGAGCACGAGAAAACAAAGGCGAAGGAGAAAAAAAGGGATAGAGAGAAAAAACAAAAAACAAAAAATATCTCTTTATTTCATTCTTTCGGGAAGGTTTTTATTACCAGAGGGGAAGAAAAGAAAAAGAAACCCTAGGTTCATACTCTCTCGTAAGCTTCTCCTTCCTCTATTTAAATCCGTAAAAATCTTGTATTTCGTCACCCCTTTTTGAATCCCCCTGTTGGTTCTGATCTGTTTTCTAGGGTTTTGGTTCCTCGGATGATAATCTGATCTGAGGTTTTTGTTCGTACAACAATGGAAGGAAGATCGGCTGAGACGGCGAGTACGACGAACCCGAGCACCGATAAAAACCTAGAAGAAAAGATTAAAGAGTCTGGAGATAAGCTTGAGTCTCCACCGGCTTCTGCTGAGGAACTTCTCCCTCTGCTCGATGTGAGAATTTTTCTCCTTTTTTATTTATTTTTCTGAAATTTTTGTTCATGGGTGTTTGGTTTGGTTCTTCAACTCTATGTGAGAATTCCTCCACCCCCCCCCCCCCCCTTTTGTTTATTTTTCTGTAATTTTTGTTCAAGTTTTAGTAGATTTTTATGCTCGATAATGTATGTTAGGAGACGCCCTTTTGAAACAAATTAGGAACTGCTTGTTTTGTTTAAGTATTTTTTTAATTAAGAGAAGATTTTTTTTTTTGGTAATTATTATAAACCTATATATGTCAAGCACATGATTTTCCTATCAGTTTTTTTTGCCTTTCTTGCCAATTCTAAGTGCCATTTTTTTCATATTTCAAAACCCTAGTTTTCTGAAGTTATCTTCTCAATTCTCACTATTAGGCTGGAATTAGGTTTTGGTGGATTGTAGATTTATTTTGAGGCCCTGGGAGAAAAAATAGGGTTTTAATAGCCTGTCTTAATCTTGCTTAGCACTTTTTTCCTTCTATTCTCTTTATTTTTTTGTTAGTACAAAATACTTAGATTGTTCTGTTTTTAGGTCTTTATAGTTGGTATGAATTTTATAAATTGTAATTGAAATAACATATTAAACAGAATGCTCTGTCAATATCTCTGTCAGAACAAATAACTTATTCTGGCGCGTGAAGATGAAATTTGAATCTTTGTTCTGTTTATTTCTGTAATGTTTAAATTGAAAGATAGCACTGTTACAGACTCCCCAACGGTTATTAATTGTATTAACGGTGACGCTTTGAATATTTGGCGCGAATCGGTAAACTTTCCATTAAATTATCAAAACTGGAAATTGTATTTGGCGCAATCAATTAATGCGCGCGTTATTTAATCAAGTATATCAATTTTTTTTTAATATAGGAAGCGGAGGCACTGTTAGCAAGAGTGGATCAGTCGCCGTCTGAATCAATGATGGCAGCACTGAAGCCGGTGATGTCAGCCCTAGCTGCCAAGGGGATGTTATCGCACCCCGACACCGATGTACGCGTGGCCGTCGCTGCATGTATCAGTGAGGTCACCCGTATCACTGCACCTGATGCCCCCTATGATGACGATTTGATGAAGGTATTGGCTTTTACTTGTGGTTATTATTTGTGAAAGGGCACCAGAGTAATTAAGGCAGAAAAAAATTGCACATGCAGTGCCAGTAAACATTTGAGATATGTGATATTGTAATTAAGGTATGTTTTGTGTAGGCACCTAGTGAAAAAAATAAGTTTGTAGATTAAAGTAACATTGAAGGTGTCGCAATAATTTATTACGAAACCTGAAAGAAACTTGTGCTTAATTTTGAAGTTTGTAGAATCCTAATGTATTTCAAAATGGATCTGGATCCCATTAAGTAACCCAAATTTTGAGTTTAGTTCCGGACCGTCTGATCAGAATTTGGGCCAATCCGGCCCGAGGTGGAATGCATGTACCCCCTTTAATATTCGTGCGACAGCAGATTGAACTGTCCGGATCCAAACTCAAAATTTGAGTTACTGTAAGGGATCTGAATGCAAATCCTAAAGGAAAACAGTAAATGCTTACTTCAAATAGTTAAAAGCTAAAACTAATAAAACAATTATCTGGTCTTCTGGGAAATAAGGCTGCTGGTGTCATATCTAATGCTTTATTGTTTAACGTGTATAATACTAGGATTTGTTCAAAAGGATTGTGGAATCATTTGAGAGATTAGATGATCTGAATAGTAGGTCGTTCTTGAAAAGGGTTTCAATTCTAGAGACAGTGGCTAAGGTGAGATCCTGTGTTGTGATGCTTGATCTGGAGTGCGACGACCTGATACTGGATATGTTTCAACATTTCATCAAGACAATAAGGTAAATGCAGAATGTTTGGTTTAGTACCTTTCCAAAATTTATGTACCATTAAAATCAAATCTCTTTCCAATTCAAGCTTTGTGATTGTAAAAGAGTAGATTTAGTACGGAAAATTAAGGAGTTTTGTTGGTTTTTACTCTAATTAAGCTGTCTTTGATTGTAGTCTGAAGCATCAGGAAAATATTTTTACGTCAATGGAGACTATAATGTCCCTTGTCATAGAAGAGAGTGAAGAGATATCAAAGGAGCTTGTGTCGTCCCTCCTTCAAAGTGTTAGAAAGGATAGAATGGTATGATTATCTTCCTTTTATGGGATGGATTACTTTAATTACTTCACGAGATTTAATTGACCTTAATTATATTGTGAAGAGTGTAACTATGCTCATAGATGGTATGGATTAGTTTGCTAGTATTAATATAACAGCTCCTATTTTGATATCTCAAATAGATTTCTTGTAATTTAATATTAGGAAAAGCTGTCAGTATCGTTCAAACTAGGGGAGAAAGTGATTCGCAATTGTGCCGACAAGTTGAAACCGCTACTGACAGAGATGATCGGAGACAGATCAAATGAGTACTGTAAATTTGTTGCATCTCTCTGTCAAGACACATCAGATGCCATGGAACAGAGTGATGTTGAGGCCTCAGCAAAGAATGCGGTATGTTTATTTATTTTTCTTGTATTTATGTGCTTGCCTCTGTGTCAAATTTAGTATTTATGTATTGAATGCTTGTGCTTTAGCCTGAGGAAAGCAAAATGTCAGAGAGAACTGTCTCAGATGAGAGGCCTCAGGAGTCTGACAAAGCGGTTGAGCAAGAGCAAGATGCCGAGGCTGAATGTCCAGAGGAAGTAGGCAGTGCAGCACAAAATGGAGATGTAGTTGAACCCCCTCCAGTAGCTGACGGAAATGGAGGGTCCATTATTGAAGAACCGCCTTCTCCAAAGCAAAAGGCTGAGCGCCCCTCACGTGTCATCAAGAAATCTACCAAGGCTAAGGAGGCTGAAACAAAGGCAGCACCACCGGTCAAATCAAATAAGAGGAAGGCGGCGGCCCCCGCAAAGCAGGCTGAGTCGTCAGGCTCACAAGAGGTCTTGTCTGACAAGAAGGAAGAGGAATCTGAGCCTAAGCCTAAGCCTGATGAGCCTGATTCTAGTGTACCAGTTCCTGAGTCGGGTTCAAGGCCGAAAAGGGGTCGGGCGGGTAGTGCTAAGAAACCCGTGGATGCTAAAAAGGAGGTTGTTGAAGGGGCTAGTGACTCAGAGGGGAAGTCACTTAGGCAATCAGTAAGAAAAGGTGCTGCTGCTGCAGCCAGTGGAGATGCAAAACAGATAGGTGGGCCCAAGAGTCAGAAGAAGGAAGAGGAGGCGGCACCTGTTAATTCTGACGGAGATGGTAGTCAAGACATCTGTGTTAAGGTATATACATTTTTGTTGTTTATAAGGAAAAAATTTAAAAGAAAATGTTCTTAACCAAGGGATGAATGAATGCACATTTTTTTTATACTATGAATAGGATATTGTTGCTGCTAAGATGAGTGCGAAGAAGCTTGCTAAAGAAAAAGCAAATATCGGTGAATCCAGTGGATCAAAAAGAAAGAGGGCCCCTGAGAAGGAGAAGGAGAAGGAGAAAGAGAAGGAGAAGGAGAAGGAGAAGGAGAAGGAGAAGGAGAAGGAGAAGGAGAAGGAGAAGGAGAAGGAGAAGGAGAAAGAGAAGGGCAAGGAGGAGAAGAAGGAAGAGAAGGTTTATTTCTTAAAAAAATAGCCTTTTTGTTTTTTAATACAAGGTTGTCTTTTGTTTAAATTACCTTTTGTTTATGCTAATAATAGGAATCTGGAGTAAAGAAGCAGCCAAATAAATGCGATGAAAGTATTATTGGCAAGAGGATTAAAGTATGGTGGCCCGATGACAAAGCGTAAGCTACAATTAACGAATCTACCAACATTATCATTAGTAAATATTAGTTGTGTTAGGTTAAATTTGATACTGAACTGTTGTGTGTTCCTCTGCCAGGTACTACAATGGTACTGTTGAGAAGTACAACCGTTCTGACAAGAGGCACACGGTACTGTATTTCTTTATGTGGTCTTTGTTCCCTCCTGTTAATACAATTTTTTTCCCGTAGTTTTGTTACACAGGTATCTTATGAGGTTGTTACAATGATCTTTTAGTCATAGTTCTTTTGAACAATTTGAGAGAAAACTCGATCTGACCACTTTGTATTATGTGATCTTATCTTCCTTAGGTTGCCTATGATGACGGTGACATTGAGGTGTTACATTTGAAGGATGAGAAATGGGATTTCGTGGAGGTGAGCAAACTCTCTTTTTATGATTATATTTTTGTACTATTTGCTCTAATTAAAGGTTTGCTGTACCAAAATAATACTGGTATGATCTTGCTTCAACCTAGCATCGACTGGTTATCAGTATCAGGGTTTTTTTTATTGCAGTATAAATATTTCTTTATCTTTATTAATTTGATATGACGGCAGCATATTTTGGTCTGAAGGTTCTCTCTTCACTGTTTTCTATACTTAACTGTATAATATTTGTTTTATTTTTCAGGAAAAAAAAGAAGAAACTCCTGCCCCAGATTCGTAAGTCTCTTTATATATAAATTGTTCAATGTCTAAATATCTTTATAATTATTATTGTGATCATCTGAGGTAACAACATTTTATGCAGTCAGGTCACTTGATACTAGTCCCATTTTAAATTTTACTTTCTAGATTAAAGTAATCTGCTTGTAGTTGTATGCTTTGTTAGGGAAGTAAAGTTAAAAAATATACCATTCTTGAACCAAATTAATGGAAACATAATTATCTAATATAACAGATCGAAGAATAAGAAAGCAAAAACAAGCTCGGTGAAGGAGATTAAAGAGACGCCTAAGAGTTCCAAAACCGCTACCAAATCTAAGGCCAAGGAACCGGCCGAGACTACTCCCAAAACCGCAACTACCTCTAAGAAGGATGCAAATGCAAAGTCTAAGGATTCGGCAAGTAAAACTGCACCGAAGTCAAAGTCCAATGGGCCTCCAGAGAAGGCCAGCAGTGCCACCGCTAAGTCAGCAGCTAGTGGTGCCAAGTCAGCTAGCGGCACCAGGTCAAAGAGAAAGGGTGGGAGGAATTGAGAGTTGTTAGAGAGAGAACGAAGAGGAGAGAAGTTGTTTGGTTCATTTTTTTTGTACTGGTTTAGTTGCATTGGTGCCTGTGTGCATGCAACATATCTTGGTCAGTGAAGATAGAAGAAGGTAGGTATAGACTTGTGCTTGATGCATTGAGAGATGATTTTACTTAGGTTGTAGTAATGTTTAGGTACTGTGGATTATCTAAGTACATATTGCATATGCCTCTTATTGAAAGGGCTATGTTATGTATATCTCTCTCTCTCTCACTCTCTCTTGTGCTCTTTGTCTAATGTTTTGTGGGCTTGATAGAGGGATTAGGTACACTTAAATTATGGAGGGAAAGAGGGAATAGGTACAATTAAATATGGAGGGAAAAAGGGAATAGTTTATGTAGTATCTTATCACCTTAATCCAATTGTTGGGAGACTCATATCACCTAAAGTACCTCAAATTTTGAGTTTGGATCCGACTGTTCGATTCGCTTTTACACGTTAACAGAAATTCTGATCGGACTGTCCGGATACAAACTCAAAATTTGAGTTCATGAATCTATGGATTTATGGATATTTATTGGATGGGGCCTATCGTTGCCTTTTTGGGGTTTTATTTGAAAGCCCCAAAACCATTTTTCTCAACGCCTAAACAGGCTTAGCAGTAAAATTGGGCTTTGAATTTCTCTTCAATGTTTTGGCACCACCTTCCAATATTAGAAAATTTTGGTACAGCTCACAATTGAAATGTCAATAAATAAATAAAATGTTCATGAACTATGCGAACATCTAGTTTGACTGTTTGAGCGTGTTAGCGTGGCATTGTTAATCTGATGTGGCTGCTTCATTAGACCAAATGGCAGATACAAAAATGGAAAGAAATACAGAGAACAAAATCCAACTTCATTGAAATTAAGAGGCCAATGGAACATCTTAAGACATGGACTGCACTTTAATACAAACAACAAAAGTTTCTTCTTCAAAAAAAAAAATAAAATACAGAGAGAGAGAGAGAGGGTAAGCTCAGAGGCTAACTTCTGATGCATTCAACAATAAGAAATTACTTATTTAACTAGAGGGATAGAAAAACAAGTAATTGATGTAAATTATACTTTACATGCCAAATCTAGGGATTTTCAGCTGAAATATTGTTGTCAAAATAATTACAAGTTATTTATTTTACTGAAAGCAGTGTGGCATATATTTTATATTTTTGACATGAAATTTCTAGTCAGATTTAATACATGCAACCTCTCACACACTACATTTTGCAACTAGATCAAAAGTTGATTCTCATTGGGCTTTGTAAAAATGGGATTGCATGGTTTCTTTGTGTTGAAAAATACTTGGATTCTCTGTATTTTTTTCTTTTCCCTCACAAGACAAGATATTTTGTATTAAATATATTCTTTAATACATAATTTCTTGTCTAACATTTTTATCTTAATGATTTTGTCATTTAATACGTTTTATATAAAATAATATGAAACAATAAAAATCAGGAAAAAAAATAACATGCAATGATTCTGCAAAACAGAAAAAAACCGTTTTTTAGGTCTGATTTACTGTTTTTAAGAAAGAAAAAAACGGCCGATATTTTTTTAAGGTTTTCTATCCGTTTACATACATATATATTAGAGTGAAATTAAAATAAAACCGTTTGCTAAAAATAAAAATTCACGGATCGTAGGACTTGTTTTCTTTTTATTTAAAAAAAAAAAGACATTTGGTTCCCGTAATTAAAAATCAAAATCGAGAAACAATAGCCTCCAATTATTAATAAATTAGCTATTGGTATTTGCAAATTGCAATATGTTCATTTAATTTCAGCTTAAATTCGTTTGAATCATTTCCGCACACAATTTAATACTAATAATAAATTAAAACGAGCAAGTTATTCGTACAGATTCAACTATTTCTTTCGTCTGCCACACACTTTATGGTGTTAAATGCATCTAAAATTAATAGAACAAATCAACAGATCATCCATGTACTTGTATACAGTAAATAGTTATACATGCATGATTTAGCGACCTCTAAGCTCCAACAGCACAAAGAAATCGAGTATGATCGTTGATAGAAACCAAAATACAAGACGTGTGCATGACTTTGTGCATCTTGGAGGAGCGCAAGCAAGTTTATTTAGTAAAATGCGATAATTTTATAATTATTTTCAATATTAACTATATCGTATATTGTTTTAAGAAAATTAGAATTAGAAGTGATCAAGTGGTCAGATGGCTGAGTTTGTCTAAGGTATCGTATTAAGGTTCTGGTCTGAAAGGGCATGAGTTCAAATCCCACTCTTGTCATGCCAATTTTTTTTTAATCAAAATAGAATTAGAAGTTTATTTGGAGAAAATTTTAGGACGAGTTCTAATTTTATAATTCTTTTAATTTTAAGTACATTTTTATGATTTTTCTGAAAAAAACATAGTAAATAGAAACATATTTTTTTTTTTATAATTTTTTAGCCGTGAGGAGAAGTGTGTTCCTCTCTAACTCTATAGATATCTCAAATTTTCAGTTTATTTGAAGACAGGACAAATTTTTTAGATGCCTATTCAGAAAGTAGGAGATCATTATTATTGTGCTTCGAGATTCGTAAATAAAGAAATTGAACGGTATGGATTTCCACAAAACATAATATGACAATCAGAGCAAACCCCAAAACATTTTTCTTGAGTAAAGATTGGATGTCAAGTTACCAAACTATTTAATATCTACAAGAAAATACTTATTTGGATTTCGAACCTGCAACATTCCACACAAAAAACATTGCCTTTGCCACTAAACATTTATCTTGATACAAGATGAATATTAGACACTTAATCAAAGTATTGTTTCACAATCATCTCTCCAATAAATAAGGATTTGGATTTTCATTTCGTACAGTGAAAACTCAAGATCTCCAAAAGTGCTCAAATTATGCATGTAACAGTAGGCTAATTTGATCAATTATCTGAACCGAAACTGGATTTGATTACGCATCCGGTTTTAATAACAAAAGTTGAAAGGCTATGGTTGATTTAAATTGATAATGGACACAAATTGCTACACACACAAAGCAGAAACTAATCAATAAATGAAATATCCACAAATAGAGAAAACTAGTTGTCTTTCATTTTCTTTTAGTTAACTTTTATGTTCTACTGGTTGTCCTTCGTCTATTACAAGTTGTATTTCATCTTCTTCTAGATTTATTTATATCATTCTAGTTATATTTTATCTTCTTCTAATTGTCTTTCCCCTTGCACTGGCTATTTTTCACTTATTCAAGCTGTCTTTCACCTTCTACTAGTTGTTTTTCATCTAGTCTTTCACCAACTTCTAGTTGTCTTTCACCTTGTATTGGTTGTTTTTCATGCTCCACTGGTTGTCATTCATCTTTTTCTAGTTGCCTTTCACCTTCTACTAGTTGTCTTTCATCTTCTTCTAGTTGTCTTTCATGTACTACTTGTTGTATTTCATATTCTTCTAGTTGTATTTCATCTTCTTCTAGTTGTCTTTCACCTTGTACTCGTTATCATTCATGTTCTACCTTTAGTTTTTCATGTTCTTCTATTTGTCTTTCATCTTCTCCTCGTTGTCTACTGGTTGTCTTTGACTTTCTACTAGTTGTCTTTCATTTCTTCTAGTTGTTTTTCGTATTTTACTTGTTGTGTTTCATGTTCTACATGTTGCTTTCGTCTACTACAGTTTGTATTTCATTTTCTTCTAGTTGTATTTCATATTCTACTAATTGTATTTCATCTTCTTCAAGTTGTATTTCATATTATTCTAATTGGATTTCATCTTCTTCAAGTTGTCTTTCACCTTATACGTTGTCATTCATCATCTTCCAGTTGTCTTTCACCTTTTATTAGTTGTCTTTCATGTTCTACTTGTTGTCTTTCGTCAACTACATGTTGTGTTTCATCTTCTTATAGTATTTCATATTCTTCAAGTTGTATTTCATCTTCTTCTAGTTGTCTTTCACCTTGTACTGGTTGTCTTTCAGGTTCTACTGGTTGTCTTTCGTCTACTACAAGTTGTATTTTATATTCTTCTAGTTGTGTTTCTTCTTCTAATTGTCTTTGACCTTGTACTGGTTGTATTCATGTTCTACTGGTAGTCTCTTCATCTTCTTCTAGTTGTTTTTCATTGTCTACTAGTTGTCTTTCACGTTCTACTAGTTTTCTATTGTAGATCTACTACATGTTGTATTTCATATTCTTCTAGTTGTATTTCATATTCTTATAGTTGTATTTCATATTCTTCTATTTGTATTTCATCTTCTTCTAGTTGTATTTCATTATTTTCAAGTTCTATTTCATATTTTTCAAGTTCTATTTCATCTTCTTCTAGTTGTCTTTCACATTGTACAAGTTGTCTTTCATCTTCTACTAGTTGCCTTTCATCTTCTTCTAGTTGTCTTTGACCATCTACTAGTTGTATTTTATTTTCTTCTAGTTGTCTTTCATCTTCTTCTAGTTGTTTTTCATGTTCAACTGGTTGTGTTTCATGTTCTACTGGTTGTCTTTCATCTACTATAGGTTTATTTCATCTTGTTCTAGTTGTATTTTATATTCTTCTAGTTGTATTTCGTCATCTTCTAGTTGTCTTTCACCTTGTACTGGTTGGGATTCAATTTTTCCTTGTTGTCTTTCATGTTCTTCTAATTATTTTTCACCTTCTACTGGTTGTCATTCATGTTTTACTTATTGTCTTTCATGTCATTCTAGTTGTCTTTCACTCTTTCATGTTCAACTGGTAGTCTTTCATCTTCTTCAAATTGTCTTTCATCTTATATTAGTTATCTACTGTTTGCCTTTCATATTCTACAATTTTCTATCGTCTACTATAGGTTGTATTTCATCTTCTTCTAGTTATATTTCATATACTTCTTGTTGTATTTCATCTTCTTCATGTTGTCCACTAGTCGTCTTTCGTCTACTACAAGTTGTATTTCATCTTCTTCTAGTTTTATATCATCTTCTACTAGTTGTATTTCACCTTGTACTGGTTGTCACTAATGTTTTACTTGTTGTCTTTCATGTTCTACTGGTAGTCTTTCATCTTCTTCTAATTGTTGTTCATCTTCTACTAGTTTTCTACTGGTTGTCTTCCATCTTCGTCTAGTTGTCTACTGGTTTTCTTTCGTCTACTACATGATGTATTTTATCTTGTTCTAGTTGTATTTCATATTCTTCTAGTTGTATTTTATCTTCTTCTAGTTGTCTTTCACCTTGTAATGGTTGTCTTTTATGTTCTACTAGTTGTCTTTCAACTTCTTCTAGTTGTCTTTCACCATCTACTACTTGTCTTCCATTTTCTTGTAGTTGTGTTTCATATTCTACATGTTGTTTTACATTTTCTAATGATTTCTTTTATCTACTACATGTAGTATTTCATGTTCTTCTAGTTATATTTCATATTCTTCTAGTTGTATTTGATCTTCTTCTAGTTGTCTTTCACCTTGTACAGGTTGTCTTTCACGTTCTACGGTTCGACTTTCATCTTCTTCTAGTTGTTTTTGACCTTCTACTAATTTTCTTTCATCTTCTTCTAGTTGTCTTTCATTTTCTTCTAGTTGTCTTTCATCTTCTTCTAGTTGTCTTTAATGTTCTACTGGTTATCTTTGATGTTCTACTGGTTGTCTTTCATCTACTATAGGTTGTATTTCATCTTGTTCTAGTTGTATTTCACATTGTACAGGTTGTCATTGATGTTCTATTGGTTATCTTTGATGTTCTTCTAGTTGTCTTTCACCTTGTACTGGTTGTCATTCATGTTTTACTTGTTGTCTTTCATGTTCTTCTAGGTTTCTTTCACCTTCTACTAGTTGTCTTTCATGTTCTACTGGTAGTCTTTCATCTTCTTCTAATTGTCTTTCATCTTCTACTAGTTGTCTACTGTGTTGTCTTTCATGTTCTACTGGTTTTCTATCGTCTACTACATGTTGTATTTAATCTTCTTCTAGTTGTATTTCATATTCTTCTTGTTGTATTTCATATGCTTCTAGTTGTATTTCATCTTCTTCTAGTTGTCTTTCACCGTGTACTGGTGTCATTCATGTTCTACTTGTAGTCTTTCATGTTATTGTAGTTGTCTTTCATCTTCTCCTAGTTGTCTACTGGTTGTCTTACACCTATACTAGTTTTTTTTTCATGTTCTTCTAGTTGTCTTTTTCACCTTCTACTAGTTGTTGATCAGAGTCAA
The DNA here is from genome assembly GCA_025461045.1 of Carex parvula. NCBI lineage: Eukaryota > Viridiplantae > Streptophyta > Magnoliopsida > Poales > Cyperaceae > Carex > Carex parvula. The sequence goes on from JAJGRW010000786.1 coordinate 334,373, forward strand.
AATAACGATGATTTACGTAGGGTTTTGGCTTAGGTTTTACATATTTTCTCACACTTATGTTTGATTTATTAGAGAAAAAGGCTACTGTCACCCTTCTTTATGTTTTATTGCAGAATACAAGTTTTGGGACTATTTTACATCAAATGGAGCTAGAATCGAGTCAATCGGATCAGCGACGCTCATCGACTAAGTCTCTGTTACGGTCCGTATTGGCTAATACGGACCAGGCCTAGCATTGACCAGAAGATAGCGCTGGAAGCATTAAACCCTAACCGTCGAGGTCCTAATACGGTCCGTATCACCTGATACGGTCCGTATCCGAAGGCGTCTCTTGGGGAATAACTGCCGACAGCTGTTTCCAGATTGATTTCTTAACCTCCAATCAACCTCTACACGTCCCTACACTCCTATATAAGGCCCTGGGCAGAAGAATACTTCATCTTTGTAATTAGGGTTAGATTTGATTAAAGAGAGAAGAGAGGAGTGCTTGTAACCATGCCGTTCCGCGGCTAAGTTCTTTTTCTTAGGGCTAGGCAGTAAACCTTGTTACTCTTGATATTTTGATATATATATTTCTGTTGATTATGGTTTCTTGTTGTTGTATCTAAATGCTTTTGTGATTTATTATCTCTTCACCTAATTTCAATGATCTAGTTTGAGACCATTAGGGTAGTGACAGTGCTTTAATGGCAAGAGAAACTATTTGGATGAGTTAGCCTCGTTGAGATCTATTAGGTTTATGTGAAGAAAACCTTAGCGGGGAAATCATAAACCAGACCAACAAAACTCGTACCAAATTCCATCATTTGCTGTAAAGTAAATCGCAGTGATCTGTGTAGTAATTTGGGGATATTTAGAGACCCGACAGTTGCGTAAGATAAATCGCATTCTCCTGTGTAGAGTCTCGATGAAAGATCTGTCATCCTCGCGTAACATAAATCGCAGTGACCTGTGTAGTTATCTTTCATAAAACAACAACATGAAATCAGACGCAACAGGAATATATTGTCAAGGCGGATTGAGTGGCAACGGTGTGCCGAAGCCCTAGAAATTCTCATCTCTATCTTTATTTTAATTACTTTTAATTGCTTCCTAATTTACATTGATCAACAAATATCTCTCAATTTACAGATTTCATCTAGCCTTTCGAAAGATTGTGATTCGATCGATCAAAGCACTGAACCAATATTCCCTGTGGATCGACCTCGAATATACTACTCGATAAGGATTGTGCGCTTGCAGTCCGAACCGATAGCATTTCCGAGTTTATAAATATTAAAAGAAACATTGCTCTCTTTTGAGTGATCAAGCTTTTTGGCGCCGTTGCCGGGGACTAACGGTTCATTGTGCAATGCCTCGCAAGACGTCCTTGCTTTGACCATTGAATCCAATTAATTAGAAACGCCTAGATTTCTTTTTATTTTCTGCATTTTTATTTTTCTTCTATTTTCAATTTCGTTTTTTTTATTTTATTTTTCTTTTTATTTTCGGTTTTTAGTTTAAATTTTCAGATTTTCTTTTCTTTTTAGGACACTGCACGCTGGCCGAATCATCCGTACGAAGATCCGAGAGGATTGCTAGTAGGAGAGGACAATTTGCTTCCACATCACCGATAAGAACCAATCATAGTTCTTCATCAAGTAATTCTGAAAGCGAAGAGGACTCAGATTCGATCAACATGAATATCCCACCGAACGAACCGATTAACAATGGAAGACAAGACAATGGTGATAATGGAGTTCACGATGCAGCAAGACCCAAACTTCTACGAGACTATTGCGTACCGCGCGCGAATGATCCTAATTCTAGTATAAACCCGCCAACTGTTACGAACCGTAATTTTGAGATCAAACCTGCTCTCATAAATATGGTTTCGCAACAGCAATTTGGAGGATTTCCACATGAAGATCCACATCTTCATTTGTCAATTTTCCTAGGGATATGCGAGACGATAAAGATCAACGGAGTTACCGATGAAGCAATCAGGCTAAGGCTATTTCAATTTTCATTAAAAGATAAAGCAAGAGCATGGTTGTTTTCCTTACCGGCCAATTCCATTCAAACTTGTGACCAATTGTTTAATGTGTTTATTGCAAAATATTTTCCACCATCTAAAACTTCAAGACTTAGAAAATCAATTACTAATTTTGAACAAAATAATGGTGAATCATTGTGTGAAGCATGGGATAGATACAAGGATATGTTAAGGTGTTGTCCACACCATGGTCTAGAAAGATGGTTGATTGTTGAAACTTTTTATAATGGTCTAAACCCTACCGATAGGTTGTTTATCGATGCTTCTGCAGGAGGAGTAATCATGAACAAGAAACCTGACGAGGCTTACAACCTAATTGAAGCTATTGCAATCAACCAACACTACTGGATCCCTGAGCGCAAGAAGCCAACTCCAGCACCTGACATACACAAAGTAGATGAAATATCCATGCTAAGCGCAAAGATCGATGCTTTGCAACTAGCACTCAACAAGCAAACCAAGCAGCGAACGGTAGCAGCAGTCAATGCCGCAACAGCATGTGGCTATTGCGGAGGAGCGCATGAGATGACCGAATGTATGAATGTGACGGAACCTGAGGAAGAAATGGAGCAAGCAAACACAATCGATAACAGCTTTCGACCTCTGCCCGCCTACAACACATACCATCCGAACAACCGAAACCATCCAAATCTCTCATACGCAAACAATCAAAGGCCTGCTGCACCCCAACAGAACAACCAACCACAACCCAATTTTCAACCAAGATACAACAATCCTCAATCGAATTACCAACCAAGGCAATACAATCAACCACAGCAACCAGACATCACATCATTAATGGAGAGATTCCTAGAGAAGCAAGAGAAGGCTAACGCCGAAATCGCACAAAAGATTGAATCCTTAACAAACCGCAACAAAGACTTAGAAGACAATGTCTCTAAGATGGCAAGAGAACTCTCAACTATCGCACGTGGAAAAGGCAAATTTTCGGGCCAACCGGAAGAAAATCCTAAAGAGAGTTGCAAGAACATCACACTAAGGAGCGGCACAGCTTACAAGGGACCTCCTATGCCCGATCTAACTTCCGATGAGATGCATGCAGAGCCATCACATTCCGAAGAATACGAGCCGCAACAGCCGGAGCCGCCCGTATTCGAACCTCAGGCAGACCTTATTGAGGAGCAGAATGACACTGTAGGTGGAGACGAGCGACAAACCGAACCTGAATACATTTCACCACCACCCTACAAGCCACCTCTGCCATTCCCTCCAAGGCCAGCCAAGCATAAGATGGAGCCACAATTCGCGAGATTCATGGAGACGCTCAAGCAACTACAAGTCACAATCCCCTTCACTGAGGCAATTGCAAGCATACCCTCGTATGCTAAGTTTCTGAAGGAGATCCTCTCAAATCGCAACAAACTCCAAGAATTCTCAATAATTCCGCTCAATCGGGAATGTAGTGCGCTCGTGCAAAGTAAATTACCGGAAAAGTTGAAAGATCCGGGAAGCTTCTCAATACCATGTACAATTGGCACGATGAATTTTACGAGGGCTTTATGTGATCTGGGAGCAAGTGTGAGTCTAATGCCAAAGACAGTGTTTGACAAATTAGAATGTGGAGAACTTTCACCGACACAAATTGCACTGCAATTGGCTGATCGATCAATTTGATATCCTGAAGGAGTGTTGCTGGATGTACCGATCAAAGTTGGAGACTTTTGGATACCTGGAGATTTTGTTGTGGTTGACATGGAAGAAGATGAACACATTCCAATCATCCTTGGAAGGCCATTCCTTGACACATGCGGAGCAATGATTGATGTTAAGAACGGAAAAATTTCACTGAATGTCGGAAAAGACAAGGCGATCTACGACATAAACAGAGCTTTGAAATACCCTTCTGACATTGATCGTGTCTTCAATTTGGGTATCATAGATGAATTTGAAGAGGAAGAATATCCATATGATGAATTGGGGGAATCCATGGGTATGGAGGAACTGGACAACCTTTTTAGAGGAGATGATGACGCTGACATTGATCGTGTCTTTAGTTTGGGTATCACGGATGAATTTGAAGAGGAAGAATATCCATACGATGAATTGGGAGAATCCATGGGTATGGAGGAATTGGACAACCTTTTTAGAGGGGAAGATGACGAAAGGCAACTCGAGCAATACACCACCCCTGAACCTGATGAAGTATACGCTGAAACTTGTGCGAGTTGTGCCACTGTCATAACAAAAGAAGAGGAAGAACCCCCCAAATCTAAAATTTTGCAGTCTGTGTCGCCTAGCACGGTCAGTAGCAAAGTGAAGAAAAGGGAGAAGACAACCTCTCATCCACAACTCGAGCTCGAACCTCTTCCATCCAACCTCCGTTACGAATTCCTAGGACCCAACCAAACCTACCCGGTGATTGTCAGTTCTCGGCTCGATAATGCTCAAGCCAGCAAGCTCATCAACATACTCGAGATGCACCGAAAAACTATTGGCAACAAAATTGATGACATCAAAAGTCTTAGCCCGACCATTCCCATATACCGCATCCTACTTAAAGATGAGACAATGGAGGAAATGCAAGAATTAGAAAAGAGTTGGCACACACAACCGCATGAAAACAAGATTCCTGATCCTCTGTTGACTTCAATCTCTATCAAACCGGAAGAAACCAAAGTTCCAATCATAGAATCAAGGCCTCTTCCAACAGTTCTCAACATTATCGCACCAAAAAGTTATTGGGAGAACTACGATGCGGTCCATGGTCGGAAGGTGAAGATAAAACAGTTCATGGTTCATTCGGAATCTCAATGAAGCAAGGGGTCGAGCTAATGACTTTAAACAAGCGCTTCTTGGGAGGCAACCCAATGCCATTTCTATATTTTTCATAATATTTATTTCTAGTTTATTTAAGACCTTAACAGAGAAACAACTCATATCCATCTTTTCCTATGATTAGGTGAACTATCAGAAGAAGGACCCGATCAAAGACAACACGAAAGACAGGAAAATACCCTCTGGTACGGTCCGTATCAATCAATACGGATCATATTAGTGGATACTGGGTGAAAGAAGGAAAGTAAAAAGAGAGGTGGTGAATACAGCCCGTATTTCCCAATACGGTATGTATTCAAAGAAGTTAAGACTAATGGCAGTTATCGGTATTACGCATCGGATACGGACCGTATCACCCAATACGGTCCGAACGACAGCTAATTTGGAAGATGCGAACCCGTTAACAAAGAGACATTTGAAAACCCGCGAGAATCACATCTCATAACTGTTAAATCCTTTGGTTTGAACTCCTAAATCTCTCTCTATTCTCTCTCCCTCTATCTCTCCTCTTCCTCCCTCTTCCTTCCTTGCCAAGACCGAGCCCACCTCCTTGCCGCCGATCACCATCGCCACCGCACTCATCACTGCCTCTCCTTGGAGCCGCCGCTGCCTTCCTCTCTGCACCATCCGATGCCCCTATAAGTGAATATGATCAGTTCACCCAAGCTATGTAATAGATGAACCTGAATTTTTAAGATCTCGCCACACGCTCGCGAGAGAGCAGCCAGCGGAATAAGCAAAAGGTCGATCAAGCCCGCAATAGTGTGGAGGAGATCCGGAGAAACGTTGACGGGGGTAGGTGCGAGATCTAGTAAGCGAGCTACCTCAACAACAATACTACCAGTTCGCCCTCGACTCCGGACTCCAGTACCAGCCACTGCTCTACAGACTTTTCGACCCATCATTCTACAAGTAGATCCAGCACCCACCACCACCTCCACCACCTCATGATTGAAGTGCAGTGAGTTGTATCTTTTCCCGGTCTTTTTACTTTATTACTTCCTTTATTTTTATCTCTCGAGCATTGAGGACAATGCTCAATTTTATTCGGGGGGTAGGAGGTAAATTGACCATGTATCTTTAAAAATTTTGTATTTTTAATTCTTAGGTGCTAGTAGTTTTACTCAATTTTTGACTAGGATTGGAGGCTTTACCAAAAATCCTAGAATGATTAAATTGAGCTTTTTAGCTAGCTTGCATTTTTATTTTTCCTTAGGATTAGGTTAATCAAATAGGAATTGTTTTAAAATTTTAATTAGGCTAAGGTTTAGACAATTGGCCATGATATCAAAAATTCAGAATTTGAATTATTTATGATTTCAAAGTGAACAATTAATTGCTAACCATGAGAGTTGATCAAAAATTGCAAATCCTAGAATTTTTATTTTGAGTAATTTATTTTTGCAAAGTCTTTTAAATTTGATAGTGTTTTAGAATACCCATTTATTATAGATAGACCCCTAGCGAAACTATGCAATAATTTCTTGTATGAATGAATACTTGGAATTGTGTGTAATCATGGTGCTTGTGACACAAAAATATTTTATTTATTTTTCCAAAAAAAAAAATACAAAAATACAAAAAAATCAGAAATGAGAAAAAAATCCAAAAAAATAGAAAAAGAAAAAAAAATAGAATAAAAGATGGAGGATAAAAAGAGTACGGGTGCCTACGCAAGACTGGTTACCAATAGGCTCGAGAAAACCTCCCAAATTTTAAATTTTGTACATATTTAATTTTACAAAAATAGTCACAAGTACCAACACACTTAGTTGTCATACTTTGCTCCAATTAATTGGGAAGGAAAATCAAAATTTATATCATTAGAATTCCTATTGATTGGAAGGGATCCATTTATAATCGAAGGGGAAATTAATACTCTCAATTTTAAGGATATTTGTGGATTAGATTGTTCGATAATAATTTTTCTAGGGTTAGCATAATGAGGTCAATCATAGGGTGAATAAATTGTTCAAGGGAGAGATCATCAATATTTTAGAGTTCTAAATTTTTATTGTCATGCCAATTGTACCAAACCTAAGTTCTAATTGAATTTTAAACTAGTCCTTGAGATTGTATGGTTTAACCTAGACCGGATCTTTGACCAGCTGGGATGTCGTTGCTTGAGGACAAGCAACAATTCAAGTTGGGAGGCGTGATCAGAGTCAAAATAACGATGATTTACGTAGGGTTTTGGCTTAGGTTTTACATATTTTCTCACACTTATGTTTGATTTATTAGAGAAAAAGGCTACTGCCACCCTTCTTTATGTTTTATTGCAGAATACAAGTTTTGGGACTATTTTACATCAAATGGAGCTAGAATCGGGTCAATCGGATCAGCGACGCTCATCGACTAAGTCTCTGTTACGGTCCGTATTGGCTAATACGGACTAGGCCTAGCATTGACCAGAAGATAGCGCTGGAAGCATTAAACCCTAACCGTCGAGGTCCTAATACGGACCGTATCACTTGATACGGTCCGTATTCGAAGGTGTCTCTTGGGGAATAACTGCCGACAGCTGTTTCCAGATTGATTTCTTAACCTCCAATCAACCTCTACACGTCCCTACACTCCTATATAAGGCCCCTGGGCAGAAGAATACTTCATCTTTGTAATGAGGGGTTAGATTTGATTAAAGAGAGAAGAGAGGAGTGCTTGTAACCATGCCGTTCCGCGGCTAAGTTCTTTTTCTTAGGGCTAGGCAGTAAACCTTGTTACTCTTGATGTTTTGATATATATATTTCTGTTGATTATGGTTTCTTGTTGTTGTATCTAAATGCTTTTGTGATTTACTATCTCTTCACCTAATTTCAATGATCTAGTTTGAGACCATTAGGGTAGTGACAGTGCTTTAATGGCAAGAGAAACTATTTGGATGAGTTAGCCTCGTTGAGATCTATTAGGTTTATGTGAAGAAAACCTTAGCGGGGAAACCATAAACCAGACCAACAAAACGCGTACCAAATTCCATCATTTGCGTAAAATAAATCGCAGTGATCTGTGTAGTAATTTGGGGTATTTAGAGACCCGACAGTTGCGTAAGGTAAATCGCATTGTCCTGTGTAGAGTCTCGATGAAAGATCTGTCATCCTCGCGTAAGGTAAATCGCATTGTCATGTGTAATGCTCACCAATCATCTGGAAAGTGATAGAGTCCTCATTGTACCTGAAGGTCGCAAGGAACTCCCTCGTGAGTACACTATAAATTTTAGTTCCTTGGATCAGTTTGAGGAATTTTCAGATGTGGATGCGATTTGCGAGTTGTTCGGTTTGTGCAAGGAGGCCTAGTCGCTCAAGTGTCTCTATATCGATAGACTTGTGATATATGACATCTTTCGTTTTCATCTTCTCGTAAGTGATTCTGAATTGCGGATGCGAGAAGGCGGGTTGGTACTCGGTTGCTTCCTCCATTGATTCATCGGAGTTTTCTTCCTCAAGACCAAAATCCTGAGGGTTGAACTCCTCCGGGTTATAGTTTGCATCTAAGACTGGTGTGTCCATGATTGATTGGTGGGCGTCGAAACGAGAGGATGAATGGTTGGAGGATTGTGGTTGCGAGTCGGAGGACCGGGAGGATCGGGAGGATCGGTTAGATGAGCTCTGCGGTGAATTGCTCGGGCCGGCGCTTCCGAGGGCTCTCTTTGCACTCCTTGTAACTGCCCCTAAAATATTTTTCATTTTTGGGGCCATTTGCTCAATTTTTAAACCTCTGTTACGGACCGTATTGGTCAATACGTTCTGGTTACGGTCTAGTTAGCTGGTGAAAATTGGCCAAGTACAGGACTGAATACGGACCGTATTAAAAGGTATTTCTAGAAACTGCTAAGTGCTGGTTCTGGTAAACTATTACGGACTGTATTGGGTCAATACGGGTCGTATTGTACTGGTAACAATTTGGATTTTTGACAGAAACCTAATTTTTTTTGTGATTTTTGTTGATTTTGAGAATCAAAACTTAATTACCTAAATTAATGTAACAGAGATTAAACTAAAACAAATGCGAAAAATGAAATTAAAACTTTGAAATTGAAAGAGGGGTTTAGAAAAACCAAAATTGGAGAAGAAGAGTCGAGTGGCTGTCGGATACGGACCCGGTACGGTCCGTATTAGGGCTGAGGCGCGGAGAAGAAGGCCGGCGGCGGCTTCAATGGTGTGTAGAGATGAGTTCGGCGATGGAGATCGGCGACAAAATAGAGGTTTGATTTTCGGGCAAGAGTGGAAAAGGGAGAAAGAGAAGAGATTGAGGGGAAGAGAATAGGGAAAGAGAGGAAGGGAAGAGGTTTAGGGGTTTAAAAACGAAAATGGTTAACGGTTATGAGACGTGATTCGCGGGGGATTTCAAACGTCTCTTTTAACGGGTTCGCATCTCCCGGATTGACCTTTATTACGGACCGTATCAGCCAATACGGTCCGTATCCAATCCGTTATGCTCAAACCCAATAACCGCTAAGTTTTAATCACTGTGAATACGGGCCGTATCAGCCAATACGAGAGTATTTTTCCATCTTCCGAGATGTCTTTAATCAAGCCTTTCCTCCAATATGCTTACCTGATCGTAGGAAAAAGGTGGATATGAGTTGTTTCTTTGTTAAAGTCCTAATTAAACTGAAAATTAAATAATTTATAAGAAAATATAAAAGTGGCCTTGGGTTGCCTCCCAAGAAGCGCTTGTTAAAGTTGTTAGCTTGACTTTGTGTAGCATCAGTTTCTTCCAGATGTCCTCCCGCCAATGCAAGTGGGTTGCTTGTCGGGTGGCTCGCCTTCAGCGTCATCTGTGATCTCATCATCATTGCCCTTCTCGAAGAAGTCGGTTGGCGTTTGAGGTCCGGGGTCGAATGCCAGACTCACACCAAGTATTACTTCAATCTCGTCCAGTCTTTAAGAAATTGCATCGAGTTCTTCGCGTAGGTTTTTGATTAATGCAAGGGCTAAGAGAGAATAATTCCTGTTGGTTGCGATATTGGGGCTCTTGTTCAGATCATCGGTTTGTGTTGTCACGGAGGTTGGATGGATCTGACCGTCATCTTGTACAATGAACAATCTCTCCATTTCTGCTTCGTGCATCATTTCTTCGATGTCTTCAAATTCATCCATTCGCAATTCATCATTGCCATACTCGTCTGCTGTTTCCAAATTGTAGACAAGATTTATGTCAGGTGGGACTTTTGTCTCATTCATGTTGAAGATCATCTTGTTCTCGCCAACATTGAGTGAAATCTTCCCATTCCTAACATCGATCATTGCCCCACATGTGGCGAGGAATGGCCTTCCAAGGATGATCGGAATCTGCTCATCTCCTTCCATATCAACCACCACAAAATCTGCTGGTATCCAGAATTTACCAACTTTAATTGGGATGTCAAGCAACATTCCTTCACGATATCGAATTGATCGGTCAGCTAGTTGCAATGAGATCCGTGTTGGTGATAGGTCTCCACATTCCAGTTTATCAAATACTGTTTGACCCTAAAAAGTCAGAAAAAAAAATAAAATTAATTAAATGGCTGAATCAAAAATATTTGGAGCTGGGCCGAATTTAATTGATAAAAATTGGGGCTGCTACTAAATGGCCGAACCAAATTGATGGGGCTACTGTTGGCCGAAATTAAATAGGCTAGCCCAATTGTTGCATGGCCCAATTTGAGAGGATAGAATATGCTCTAGATATTTTATTCTCATGGACACATGTCACTTTACCAATGAAGATGCCAAAATAGGAGGAAAAAATATATTCTAGAATATATTCTAGATATTTTGCTCCTATGGACACATGTCACACTACCAATGAAGATGCCAAATTAGGAGGGAAGAATATATTCTAGATATTTTGCTCCTATGGACACATGTCACATGACCAATGAAGATGCTAAGATGCCAAGAATATTCCCTTCAAGCTTGAGGGATAAGCATGACACTTGGATGCATCTAAACCTTTGGATGAGAGTTAATGCAAAGGAATGGTGAGGATCATGCCAACAAGACTCCTCTAAACCTAGGCTCTACCCCTTGCCATGGCCTATATAAACCCCTCATTTGAAGAAGAAGAGACAGACCACAAGAAAGAGAAGAGATAGACAAGAGAGGCACAATATATATAAGAAAAACCACACATATACACCACACAACACAAAAACACAAGAAATATACCAAGGCCGAAACCTCTTCCTCTTCTACCAAAAATCAAAAATAGAAATAGGTAGAGATTTGCAATGTAGAAGCTTAAAAAGCTTGATGTTTATGTAAAGTAGCCATGAATGAATAAAGGAATGTTCTTGTTCAATAATTTTCGTTTATTTTTCTTTTATGCAATTGGAGCTTCTTTATTTCTTCCTCTTAACCTCCTTCTTCTTCTTTCTTTTATTTTCGAATTTTGATGAAGATTGAATGCTTCTAACTCACATGCATGAGTTTAGAAGTATGAAATCATATAAATAAATGAACTCCCTTTTATATAATAACAAAATACTATATTAAAGGGTTAAAATGACAAATGAAATAGAGAAGGCATTAATAGCTTTTATAGCTAGCTTTCAAATAAAATATATGCATATGTAAATATTTATGATTCTCTTGCTCCTCTTTGTCTTCTTTGCCTCCTTTTCCCTCTTCTTCTTTTCTTTTCCTTTTCTTTCTTTCTCTACACATCTTTAATCCCTTCTAAAATAATTGAATAATGAAAGTATGAGAGTTGAGCTAGTGATAGTCTCCTCCCATATGAAAGTTATATTGATTATTTTATGAAAGAAATTAAAGGGAATAAAGTGACAATAAAAAAATTAAACACACAAGAGTTGATAGGGTTGAGCTAGTGTGCCTCCCCTATTATTCTCTCAACAAAAAGGACCTAGATGCATAATTGTTGAAGAAGAGAGCAAATGAAAAGAGGAAAATAATCAATCCCAATGAAATGGTGCTTAAGGACCTTCACATAATTATGCAAATGACATAGGACCTATATGCAAATTCGAAATGGTATTGGTAAGTGACATATTGTGATATCAATGCCTCTTTTGATTCTTGATGACCAAATCTTGACACAAGGGCTTAGATATAGTCTAATCAAACCAAATACCCCATGATATGATATCTCAAATACCCCAAATATCTCAAAATGACCTGCTGTCACAAACCGGCCAATATTAACTGATTGCAAAATTCAAACCAGAAATCCAAATATACAGTTAGATAGAGGACTCAAAAATACACAATTTAGACTCAAACTTCACATTTATAGCATTTTTACACAATTTACTAGCTATTTTTAAAGTTCAGCTTTCAAAAATACAAAACTGGTAAATAAGCTTGCTGTCCCAGAATATGCCTCTTACAAAGTCACAGATTAAAAATAGCTTTAGGCCTTCTAAATTCTTGAAACTTTTTGAGGACACAGATTGTGCTTTCCTGAAGATTTTGGTACCAAGAACACTCAAATCGGAGTTGTAGTCTATCCTGTATCAATTTTACAAAAATAGTTGTCAGCAAACAAAACTGGTACTAGACTGAAGTGACCCTCTCTGGTAAAATGATTAATCTAGACCAGAATAAAGGCTAAAATGCAAAATGGACTGCACCAAGATGTAAATAACTCCAAAACACACAAGATGGACGCAAAGATCATATTATTTGGATTTTATGTCGATTTAATATGGATTTTTGAAGTTCAGCTTCTCAAAATGGAAATACAAAAACTGTAGATAGAAAAACTGCATCTTTTACCAGTCTATCTCTGCATTCAAGCACCTGTTAAAAATGGTTAGGAAAGTGCAAAGATCTTGAAATTTGGCATGCGTATAGAGTAAACTTTCCTCTACACTATCATAAAAAGAACAAAAAATTTGGCTTTGTAGATTGTCCAGAATAAATTTTTAAAGATTGGTCATCAGAATAGCGAAACAGCAGCTGAAAATAAAACACCAGCAAATACCCCTGCCTTTGCATGGCCTTTAAGCATAGAAAAAGAACTCCAAATCCCATGAAATTTTACCGAGTTATAGATTGAATTCCCCTCTGTAAAACCATATAAAGAATACAAAATTCGGTTTAGCCAATTGTCGGAAATGGTCTTCAAAGTTCAGCAAAACAGAAAAACTGCTGCTCCATTTACCAGCAGGCACCTCCGCACGAAAACACACATTTGGCATAGCTCTGAATAGAGTTTTGCAAAACTGCTATACATGCATATAGATCATGACTAAACAAACATTTTCATATGCAGGATACAAGATTTGGTGTAGCCAATTAGCAGGAATCGGCCTTCGAAGTTCAGTAGTTCAGAAAAACAGAAAACTGCTGGTCACTACTTGGAATTTCCGTTTGACATAGCTAAACACCATGAAAAATCATGAAACTTGGCCGACTTATAGTCCTGATATCACAGTACAAGACGGAAAAATTCCATTTAAAACCATCAAATGAACTGAAAGATATGAAGTCTCAAAAAACTGACCAAACTGGTAAAACGGCACATGTAAAAGTAACGGCTCCCATGTCACCCGTGCCTTTGTGCAATCTTAAGACCCAGAAATAATGTGCTAACATCCTCATATGCCCTCCAGATCTAATGTTTCTACTTGCAGGTTGAAACCATGTCATTATATGATCAAATCCCATGAAAAAGGAGTCGTTGACATTCATTTAAAGCAATGTCGAAAGCTGGCAAGAGTTACTCATCTACAAATCCAATTCGCAAAAGAATTAACCGAAACCACGAAGAACATGAAGACAGCAATAGCAAGAGGCACTCAACACAAACCTTGAAGGATCAATACAGATCGCAAAACCCCGAATAACAAAGAATCGAAACCTTTTTCAAACAGACCCTTATGACAAAAGAAGTCACAAGTGCAGTCCTTCGACATCCACAAATCAGTCCTTGACGTCTTGCAAACTTCTCAAACAATGTCCTTGGAAATCCCACTTACAGCCCAAACATCATCTCAAATTCAAATTACAAATCTCAATCCTTTCAGCTTCACAAACAAGTCCCTGAAAAACATAAAACTTCATAAACAAGTCCTTTTCAGCCCTTTTTGGCCATAACTCCTTCATTTCAAATCCAAATCAACTCAAACCAACTCCAAATGAACCCAAATCAAATCCTTCATATTTCCAAATCAAAATCAAGCATAATCAAACAACATGCAACCTGCCAAATGACCAAAATACCCTTTTCTTCATGTTTAAATCATTTCCTCTTAAATAAAATATAAATAAATCACAAATATATTTTCTCAAATACAAATATGTTTCTAAAATAAATAAAAAGGCATAATAATGTATTTTAATAACATTCATTGTATTTTGTTCATACATATTAATTAAATACCTAAAACAATGATAATCAAATGAACACAAAAAGGCCAAGTACATGAGTTCTCCCCCTTTAGCCCCCTTTATTCAATTCACAATATATAGGCATAAATCCTGGAATAAACGAGGTATTCAGTATGGCTTGGAAGGGCCATCTGATGTAATTAACAGCGGGAGCTTGCGCCCGCTGGGAGTTAAACGTCCCCACAATCATTAAACTCTCTCGATGGACTGATTATGAATCGTAGGTCTGTCGAGGGTGAACCGGAAGGAATAGCAGAAGGAAAGAAATGAATGTTTCAAGTTCGATGTTCTTTAACCAATCGAGAGCATTGAACCATGAGACATTCAAATACATATGCACACACCTTCCATACCAGCTGTGCAACTTTCTGCGCCCTACAAATACTACCTTAGGCATCAAACTCACACTTGCCCCTAGATCACACAAAGCTCTCTTAAAATCAGTTATGCCAATAGTGCATGGTATCAAGAAGCTTCCCGGATCTTTTAACTTCGCTGGTAATTTGCTTTGCACGAGCGCACTACACTCTAGATTGAGCGGAACTGTTGAGAATTCTTGGAGCCTACTTCGATTTGAAAGAATCTCCTTCAGAAATTTAGCATACGAGGGTATGCTTGCAATTGCTTCAGTGAAGGGGATTGTGACTTGTAACTGCTTGAGTGTCTCCATGAATCTCGCAAATTGCTGCTCCATCTTGTGCTTGGCAGGCATTGGAGGGAATGGCAGAGGTGGCTTGTAGGGTGGTGGTGAAATATATTCAGGTTCGGGTTGTCGCTCGTTTCCACCTACGGTGTCATTCTGCTCCTCAATAGGGTCTGTCTGTAGTTCGAATACGGGCGGCTCTGGTGGTTGCGGCTCGTATTCTTCGGAATGCGATGGCTCTGCATGCATCTCATCAGAAGTTTGATCGGGCATGGGAGGTCCCTGATAAGCTGTACCGCTCCTTAATATTATGCTCTTGCAAGTCTCTCTCGGGTTTTCTTCCGGCTAGCCCGGAAATTTGCCTTTTCCGCATGTAATACTCGAGAGTTCTTTTGCCATCTTAGAGACATTGCCTTCTAAGTCTTTGTTACGGTTTGTTAAGGATTCGATCTTTTGCGCGATTTCGGCGTTAGCCTTGTCTTGCTTCTCTAGGAATCTCTCCATTAAAGATGTGATGTCAGGTTGCTGTGGTTGATTGTATTGCCTTGGTTGATAATTCTGTTGAAGATTGTTGTATCTCGGTTGATAATTGGGTTGTGGTTGGTAGTTCTGTTGGGGTGCAGCAGGCCTTTGATTGTTTGCGTATGAGAGATTTGGATGGTTTCGGTTGTTCGGATGGTATGTATTGTAAGCGGGCTGAGGTCGAAAGCTATCGTTCGCTTGCTCTATTTCTTCCTCAGTTTGCGTCACATTCATACATTCGGTCATCTCATGCGCTCCTCCACAATAGCCACGTGTTGTTGCGGCATTGACTGCTGCTACCGTTCGCTACTTGGTTTGCTTGTTGAGTGCCATTTGCAAAGCATCAATCTTTGCGCTCAGCATGGATATATCATCTACTCGGTGCATGCCAGGTGTTGGAGTTGGCTTATTTCACTCAGGGATCCAGTAGTGTTGGTTGATTGCAATCTCTTCAATTAGGTTGTAAGCCTCGTCAGGTTCCTTGTTCATGATTGCTCCTCCTGCGGAACCATCAATAGACAACCTATCGGTAGGGTTTAGACCATTATAAAAAGTTTGGACAATCAGCCATCTTTCTAGACCATGATGTGGACAACACCTTAACATATCCTTATATCTATCCCATGCCTCACACAATGTTTCACCATCCCTTTGTTGAAGATTAGTAATTGCATTTCTAAACCTCGAAGTTTTGGATGGTGGAAAATATGTTGCAATAAACACATTAAACAATTGCTCCCAAGTTTGAATGGAATTGGCAGGTACGGAAAACAACCATGCTCTTGCTTTATCTTTTAACGAGAATTGAAATAGCCTTAGCCTGATTGCTTCATCGGTAACTCCGTTGATCTTTATCGTCTCGCATATCCCTAGAAAGATTGACAAATGAAGATGTGGATCTTCATGTGGAATCCTCCAAATTGCTGTTGCGAAACCATATTTATGAGAGCAGGTTTGATCTCAAAATTACGGTTCGTAATAGTTGGCGGGTTTATACTAGAATTAGGATCATTCGCCGCGGTACGCAATAGTCTCGTAGAAGTTTGGGTCTTGCTGCATCGTGAATTTCATTATCACCATTGTTTTGTCTTCCATTGTTGATTGGTTCATTCGGTGGGATATTCATGTTGATCGAATCTGAGTCTTCTTCGCTTTCAGAATTACTCGATGAAGAACTATGATTGGTTCTTATCGGTGATGTGGAAGCGAATTGTCCTCTCCTACTAGCAATCCTCTCGGATCTTCGTACGGATGAGTCGGCCAGCGTGCAGTGTCCTAAAAAGAAAAGAAAATCTGAAAATTAAACTAAAAACTAAAAATAAAAATAAAATAAAAATAAAAACGAAATTGAAAATAAAAGAAAAATATAAACATGCAGAAAATAAAAAGAAATCTAGGCGTTTCTAATTAATTGGATTCAATGGTCAAAGCAAGGACGTCTCGCGAGGCCTTGCACAATGAACAGTTATTCCCCGGCAACGGCGCCAAAAAGCTTGATCACTCAAAAGAGAGCAATGTTTCTTTTAATATTTATAAACTCGAAAATGCTATCGGTTCGGACTGCAAGCGCACAATCCTATCGAATAGTATATTCGAGGTCGATCCACAGGGAATATTAGTTCAGAGTTTTGAGCGATCGAATCACAATCTTTCGAAAGGCTAGAAGAAATCTGAAAATTGAGAGATGTTGTTGTGATAAATATAAATTAGGAAACAATTAAAAGTAATTAAAATAAAGATAGAAATGAGAATTGCTAGGGTTTCGGTACACCATTGCTACTCAATCAGCTTTGACAATATATTCCTATTGCGTCTAATTTCCTGTTGTTGTTTTATGAAAGACACCACATAGGTCACTGTGATTTATGTTACGCAAGAATGACAGATCTTTCATCGAGATTCTACATAGGACACTACGAGTTTCCTTACGCAAATGACTGATTTCTTAAATACACAAGTTACTACACAGATCACCGCGTTTTGTTGTTCTGGTTTATGGTTTCCCCGCTAAGGTTTTCTTTACATAAACCTAATAGATCTCAACGGGGCTAATTCATACAAGTAGTTTCTCTTACCATTAAAGCATTGTCACTACCCTAACGGACTAAACTAGATCATTGAAGTTAGATGAAGAGATAGTAAATCACAAAAGCATTCCGATTCAACAACAAGAAATCATAATCAACAGAAAATATATATATCAAAACATCAAGAGTAACAAGGTTTACTGCCTAGTCCTAAGAAAAGAAACTTAGCCGCAGAACGGCATTGTTACAAGCACTCCTCTCTTCTCTCTTTAATCAAATCTAACTCTAATTACAAAGATAAGTTATTCTTCTGCCCAGGGGTCTTATATAGGAGTGGAGGGACGTCTGGAGGTTGAGTAGGGGCTAAGAAATTGATCTGGATACAGCTGTCAGCAGTTATTCCCCAAGGGCGCCTTCGGTTACGGTCCGTATCAGGTGATACGGTCCATATTGAGACCTTGTCGCTGAGGGTTTTAGTGCTTCTCGCTCTATCTCCTAGTCTGTGCTAGGCTTGGTTCGTATTAGGCAATACGGACCGTAACAGAGACTTCGTCGATGAGCGTCGCTGATCCGATTGACTTAATTCTTGCTCATTTTGGTGTAAAATAGTCCCAAAACCTGTTTTCTGTAATAAAACATAAAGAAGGGTGACAGTAGCCTTTTCTCTAATTAATTAAACATAAGTGTGAGAAAATATGCAAAACCTAAGCCAAAAACCCTACGTAATTCATCATTATTTTGACTCTGATCAAATACATATACAACAAACCCATGCTATGGCCTTGATTTGTTTAGCTTCAGTGATATCAGGGACGCTGACATTCCAACATTCATACCTGTGTCAGGTTTGTACTTGTTATGGTCTGGAGCTATAGTGCAAGCAAGTTGTATAAACCCTGCCAACTACCAAACATTATGCAAATCGCAAGTTCACACCCTCTCCATAACCTGTTGTATTTTGGGGTTGCATCTTGGTAAATGAGTCTAACACTCCTAGCGATCTCCTTAATGCTCATCGATGGATCTTCCTTAATGTCAGTCTCAATTACATTGGCAATAAGTGATGCCGTAAGTTGTGCATGGTCTGTCCTTAATGATGCAGACTTGCATGTATGAGATGGTTCACACATCTTAATCATGCCTCCTCCTTACCCGTAGGGGTTGCAAAAAGACGAAAATCGCAACGCAGCATGTCTTTACAAACCACAACTAACCTTGTTCAGTCCATTTTTGGTACTCTGCACTTCCAATTGCCGTGAACATGAACCTCATGAATTTTCTTCACAAGTTCATCTATGTTGGTATAAACCTATTGTGGGGGCAAGCTCCTGATTGTATACAACACGCTTCCCATATAAACCAATGTCTACTTCTTCAAAAAAATTAGTATTCTTGAATGTGGCGACCGGATGTCTATCTGTCTGATCTCTAATCAGAAATTTGTCTTTCCTAGGAGGGGATACTACATCTGTATCATCATCTAATAAGTGATCAGAATCTCAATCCCTTCCCAATCATCACCCATGTCCATTTTCTTTTCTGGTATGGCATCGATCCCTTCACCATCAATGTCAGTATCATTTTGATTAATAGCGGGTAACAGTCTAGGTATTGACTCTAGTATAGATGGAAATCTAGCTTGGATTATGGGTTCAGGTAGAGGTGGTGGTGGTGGTGGTAGCTCGGTGGCATAATCTGGGGTACAATCAGTGGTATAATCAGGTACATAATTGTCATAAACGGGGTGGTATGTACGGTACATACAGTGGTACATGACCAGAGTTGTGGTACCCTGAGTTGTCATAACCCGAGTTGTGGTACCCCGGGTTGTCATAAACCGAGCTGTGGTACACCGGGTTGTCATAACCCGTATTTTCCCTAGAAGGTTCAACCCCGGGTTGACATGAAATTATCCCGGAATATAAGTCCATTACCGGAATATTCCTCGACTCAAATTGATTATAAGCACCCCTCCATAACCCCTCATCTGTTATAGGATACATGACAAAGAAATGTCTAATAGCCTCCTTTATGTGTCAATCTGAGTAACTAAGTCTAAGTCATACTGGTTGGGGTTTACACCAGTTTTTTCGTACACCATTTGCTTAAGTTCTAGAAATGTGGTATTTTCATTAACCTCGAAGCCATAGGCTACGTCTTTCGTGTATGGTGCTCCCTCCACACCCCGGGTAATTTTCCCGCCCCACATACAGTGCAATTAGCATTTTTTTTCTTTAACGGACTATATTAGCCAATAAACATTTATCAGTTATATATTAATTAAAAAAATGAATTAAATTTTTTTAAAAAAATACAGTCGCAAAAAAATCGCCCGAAATCGCCTTTCTCTTTCTCTGGAGTAAGAATGAATTGTGAGTGGGCAGGAGAGAGAAAACTGTCTTATATAAGAGTTTTTATAGCATACCGCTCCTGTGTGGGGCAGTTTGGTCCAGGCAGCAGACCGCTCCAACGTGGGGCGGTCAAGTATCAAAATCAAACCGCTCCAACGTGAGGCGGTTAGAGTGTTTTTAAAAAAAATTCATCCTCGAAACATATTTGCTATTTTTTTAAGGTATTAATAAATTTTTTGGCTAATATAGAGACAATTAGCTACTCACCAATTTACCGTCGCCGAAAAAAATTGAAGGGTTGCTGCTGTTGGCGAAGGGCGAATTGCGGATATCAATGTCTTTGCACGAGTTCCAAGTCTGTGTGCAAAAGTCTGTTGTGGAGTTGGTAGGAGGTAATGATGCCACCAGTTTGTTGTTGCAGAGAACCGGATAATTCTGGGATTTTGAATACAGGTCGAAAGCATAGGGGCTGCTTTGCTGTGTTTAAATAGTGTTTCTTATATTAGTGCAAGAAGATTTCTGCTTAGGAAAAGGTCCCTGTACATGTATTGTACATTTTTTGTACCAAATATTCCCACTAATCTTTGTTTATTATACTCTGACTGTGTTTTTCTTATTCATAATTTATAAAAAGATGATGTCGCATGCATGTACTTGTGATGAAAATTAGCAATTTGACAGCTTATATTTCTGGATTGACTTTGATTACTGGAATGATTGATTACCATTTTTTCTTATGACAAACTGTGATGAAAATTTAGTCATATCTCAAATCACCAAATCCAAAGTTTGCCTCCTACAAATAGCGTTTAGATCCATTACTTTTGTCATTCAATTTTGTACATTGCTAGTGGCTTTAGATACTACGTAGAAATATATTTTTGCATTTTAAGTACTGATGGTGCATCCTCAATATGTAAATTTCTTTTATCAATATATCGTTGGTGGCAATCTTCGACGCCAACATTCACAAAAAAAAAAAAAAAAAAAAAAAAATTTACCTCCTACATTTCAAATTCTTTATGACACAGACTTGAAGCCTCCTGACCAACAGGCTCACTAAAGGGACATCGCCAGGAAATATGATAAGATGGGACAAAATTTCCAAATTAGGACATGATTGTATAATTATTTTAAATTCAATTATATTTTGTAATTCTTTTGTAAATAAAATAAATATATTTAAAAAAAATTGGGCTAGAAGTATGCAAGGGTCCTTTTCTGAATTATACTGGCTTCGTCTGCCACTCAATAGTAAAATTTGGATAAAGAT
The DNA here is from genome assembly GCA_025461045.1 of Carex parvula. NCBI lineage: Eukaryota > Viridiplantae > Streptophyta > Magnoliopsida > Poales > Cyperaceae > Carex > Carex parvula. The sequence continues at coordinate 355,355 of JAJGRW010000786.1, forward strand.
TTTAACATAGCAGTTTTGACTTCGTACAGCACTATTCTAATTCTATAGTTTGTGTATGCATGAAGCGAAAAGCTCTGTTAATATCTTTACTCTAAAATCTGAAGCTTAGAGAAAGGGGAGGTAGCACAGTTGGCTAGGAAAAAATCTTAGGACTATTGGTTACTCAAAGATCGAGAGTTCGATTCCCTCTCACGATTTGCAGCTTCTGCGAAGATTTTCAAAAATAAAATCTGAAGCTTAAAAAATTCCTAAAAATATATCATATAGTAACCATAGTGACATAACTCGCGTATTATACGCGTATAATTTGTTTTTTCGACGTAACCGAACTGAACTCTGATAAAACGCAGAAAAACGTATAAAACGTATAATACGTTTTATTCGCTAATAAAACGCGAGTTGACGAATTATTCGCGATAAAAACGCCAAAAAAACGCCAAATTTTTTTTTTGTTGTTGTTGCTTCCTTGTTGTACCGAATCATTCCCGAATTATATCCGAATCACGAATTTTTGACCTCGCCGAACTGAACCCGAACTTTTGATTTGTCACTATGGTAACAATTAGGTCCATCGACTCATTAAACAGAAACATAATTTGTGTCTGCCATAAACAATCCAATTCCTTGGTCTGCTCTGACGTTCTAGCTTGTGCTGTGCTACTAAGTTTAAATGTGGGAACGGAGTTTGAAATTATTGTATAAGAGTTCTCCTCTGATTATTAATAACATATGGTACAATCAAATCTGACAGGGTCAAACGCTGATGATAATAATAATAATAATAATAATAATAATAATAATAATGTGACATTAATTTTGCAATGCCCCTTCATATTATTCGTCATTTGAAGAACGACAGAAGGCGTTTTCAAACAAGACAGTTAGAAGTACTACAAGTAGTATTTTAATTTGGGGAGCAATGAAGTCAAGTGATACTACCGATATTTTTATTAATACCCAAAAAAAAAAACAAATTATCAAATCTGCTCTCACTCCAAATTTATTTTTATTTCTACCCCAACCGCCCGTCCACTGGGCGGTCCAGTTTTCCCACCTGACCGCCCAGCAGCTGGGCGGTCCACTATGCATAGCTGACCGCCCAGCCACTGGGAGGTCCAGTTTCCATAGCTGACCGCCCAGCAGCTGGGCAGTTCGCTAGTGTTTTTTTTATTTTATTTTTATTTTATAGAGACAATATGAATATCAAGATGTTGAATTCTTAACGCTAAAAATTCAAATTTTTTTGTAAATATTAGTTAGATTACTTCTTTTAAGCATATTTATACTAAACTACGCTAAATTACTTGAAATTATGTTAAAAATTACGTTGAGTTACACTATATTAAGTTAAATTACATTAAATTACATTACATTACGCTAAAATACAGTAAATTACATATGAATAGGGACGATATCTTCACTAAAAAGGCGAAAAACAATGACGAAACTTCAAACGGTCATAAAACGGCGCTCGAGTGTCCGATTTCAGCAAATGATCACTTTTCGGAAGGCTTGCGAAAATACACATGCGTCCGTGCCAGCAATGCTGAATTCTGAAATTCAGAATCGCCAAAAAACTAAGGGAAGAGCCTCAAAATTTGAGTTGAAGTTTCCGATTAAGATTTTCATTTATATTATTCAATCCAAGTAGCTCAGTAAATTAGTTACATAATGAACTTGTAGAATACCAATTTTTATTATTTTCGAAATTTTTTTACTATTTTTTATGATTCATGAAAGATGACACATAATCGGTCTACTATAGCGTAATTTTATGTAGTTTACCATAATTTACTGTATTTCAGCATAATTAGCGAAGTTATTGTTATGTAGTGTAATTTTAAAGTAATTTAGTGTAACTCAACGTAATTAACATAATTTCAAGTAATTTAGCGTATTTTAGTATAAATATGCTTAAAAAGGAACAATGCAAATGTATTAGTTAGATTACTTCTTTTATGACCGAAAGGTGGTCATTTACTGAAATCGGACACTCGAGCGCCGTTTTATGACGTTTGAAGTAATTTAATGTAATTTAACTTAATATAGTGTAACTCAACGTAATTTTAACATAATTTCAAGTAATTTAGTGTATTTTAGTATAAATATGCTTAAAAGAAGTAATCTAACTAATATTTACAAAAAAAATTCGAATTTTTAGCGTTAAGAATTCAACATCTTGATATTCATATTGTCTCTATATAAAAAAAAAAGAAAAAAAGAAAAACACTAGCGGACCGCCCAGCTGCTGGGCGGTCAGCTGTGGAAACTGGACCGCCCAGTGGCTGGGCGGTCAGGTGGGGAAACTGGACCGCCCAGTGGATGGGCGGTTGGGGTAGAAATAAAAATAAGTATGAGGTGGGAGCAGATTTGATAATTTGTTTTTTTTTTGGGTATTAATAAAAATATCGGGTGATACTAACTACAGGGGCATAAGACAAGATAAAAGCGGTAAAAATATTTACAGAGCAATTTTAACTGCACCAATTACATTTTTCATTATATTTCTACTCATCGTGCATTGCATGAAGTCAAACTAATTCTGTCAATATCTTTATTTATAAAAGTCACCCAAGTTGCTGTGATTTTTATTTTTACCCAAAAAAAAATATATTTTAATATAAATAACCAGGTTTTTAAAATATTTTTATTTTTACCCAAAACGCTAGGAATATCAGCGTTCCGAATTCTTAATTCGGAACGCTAGGAATCCTAGCGTCCCGAATCTCTGTTTTTTTTTTGAAAACTTATATAACTCCAGCTACGTGGAGAGAGAGTCAAAAAAAAAAGAAGAAGGAGTTCTGAAGGGCTGAAGAGGAGAGGAAGGGAGAGAGGGAGGGGAGCTAAAGGAAGAGGAGGAGGAGGAGACGGAGAAGTCGTCAGGTAATTTTTTTTACATACGTATTTACTGTTAATTACATACGTATTTACTGTTAATACATACGTATTTACTATACAATACTGTTCACATACGTATTTACTGTTCACATACGTATTTACTGTATACTACTGTTCACATATGTATTTACTGTTCACATTTACTGTTCACATACGTATTTACTGTTCACATTTACTGTTCACATACGTATTTACTGTTCACATTTACTGTTCACATACGTATTTACTGTTCACTACTGTTCACATACGACTATTCACAACTGTTCACAATTGAAATCAGTAAACTGACCAAATATTTGTTATTTATGAATGTAGTTTATTGGCCATGTCTATTGCAATTTCAATACATTTTGGAGGAAAGTTCATAACTGACCAGTATGGAGTACGTTACTCCAAACCTGCAGCAAATACGTATTGGGTTGATGAAAATTTCTCATTTGAGCAGTTGCAATCGCTTATTTATGAAGCGAGCGGCTACAATAGGAATCGTTGCCAATTACAAATTCAGGCCCGAATGGTCCACGCAGGAAAGTATGTCAAAATCACATTGGGAGATAACGGGGCATTGAGAGGTCTAATAGCGCAGGTTTTGAGGTCTGGCGAATCATTATTGGAAGTTTTTGCACGCAGAATTCGCGAAGAGCCAGGGGCCGGAAGTTCAGGCCAAAATTCGGCTGCCCAACATTATCAAGAAGATAATGAACCACACACTCCTTTTATCGTAATGCCTGTACCAGAACCGGAACCAGAAATATACAATAATTCACCCCAATCTCCACCTTTTGTCCCACAACGAGTACAATCTCCACCTTTTGTCCCACAACGAGTATAATCTCCACCTTTTGTCCCACAACGAGTACAATCTCCACCTTTTATCCCAGCTATATCCATGTATGAAGGTCCTTCATCCTTACCTGGGCCTGAACCAAATCCTCACCCCAGACCGCCACCAGTACAGGAAGATCCAAACGAGTCGGAATTTGAATTTATAAACGAGATACCGGAGGAGAATCTGCAAACTGGGGATGAATTGGGGGAAGAAGACTGTGACATTAATGATGAAGGAGATGAAGAAGATGAAGAAGAAGAATACCCACATCCCACTGTGAGGCAGAATAGAGAGAATATGCCGTTGGGTGGCCGCTCTGAGACTCACCCTTTTGTAAACTTCAATGACACATCTGCTTTCCGAGAAGCAGATATTTCTTACTATGGTCGTCGGGTTGAGTACAGGAGTGAGCTCGCAAAAGGCCAATACTTCGTAAGTAAAAAGCAACTGACGAAAAAGATCAGAGAGTACCATGTTGACAAGAACAAGGAGACGTATACGAAGAGAAGTGACACATCCCGGCTGGAAATTAGATGCAGCACTACGGGTTGTCGTTTCAAACTGAAGGCAAGAGCAACAAATGCCGGAGATACATGGATGATAACTGAGCAAGACACGCCTCACACATGCGAATCTGAGTTTGAAAGGTCGGACCATGCACAACTCACGGCATCAATTATCGCAGACCTCATCGAGAGCGGCATTAAGGAAGACCCCACTATGAGCATCCGGAGTGTGGCACACTGCGTGAGGGTTAGGTTTGGCAGTATAACCCCGAAGTACAACAAACTTTGGAGAGGTCGTGAGATTGCAGTAGCCCGGCAATTTGGGAGTTGGGAAGAGTCGTACAATTTTATGAAACTATTGCTTATCGGGATACGTTACACGAATCCCGGCTCAAAATACCAATTTCTGACAAGTCCGAGCATCGATAAAAATACAGGACTGGTCAAAGAAGGTGTTCAGCAATTCAGGGCCGTGGCATGGGCTTACGGACCATGCATTACCGCATTTGATTACTTAAGGCCGGTGATCAGTATAGATGCAGCCTTCCTTTCTGGGCGGTATGAGGGCAGACTTTTGATGGCTTGCGCCTATGATGCCGATAACCAATTGCTGCCTCTAGCATTTGCAATTGTACATACGGAGAATGAAGAGAACTAGGGTTTTTTCTTACAATGGCTTAGGATTAATGTGATTGGTGTGAATAGATTCGTATGTGTTATATCGGACCAACACAAGGGTATCAAAGCTGCATTGAAACCTGAATACGGATGGGATAGGGATAATTTTGTGCACAGGTATTGTATCCAACATGTTGCAGATAACCTGGTCCAGGCGTGTGGGAAGGACAAATGGTACGGAACTAGGTTCAAACAAGGAGCCAGGAAGAAGAAGCCAAGAAGGCTGAAAGAGATGTTCGAAGATTTTTGCTCGGTATGTCTAATATTGTCTAATTTATATCATTTTTGTTTCTTTTAGATGCATTTTGTCTAATTTTGCTTTGTTCTATTGCAGCAAAATCCGACGTGTAATGCTTTTCTGAGGAGAGTGGGCAAAGTACGTCCTGATGATGTCATGGAGCCGTCAAATTTTGAAAAAAATTTCCAGACCTGTGATGGAGGGTACTGATTTGGTATCATGACAACAAACGGCTCTGAGTCCCTGAACGCTGTCTTCAAGGATAGCCGAATGTTGCCCGTGGCTGCACTTGTAGAGGAGACATTCGCCAAGTGCAATAGGTGGTTTGTTCAACGGCGAGAGGCAGCGACGGAGCAAAGCAATGCAGAACAGACTTTTTCCAAACGGGTACATGTTAAGCTCGCCAAACGGTGGGAGAAAGCTACAAAAATGGATGTCATCCCATACTCGCACGGCGAAGGTAATTACCAAGTCACGGGCCCAAATGAATATGTTCCAGTGGTCCAAATGCAGGATGGAACTATGTCAATTATTCATAGAAGGTTCCAGTATATCGTGACAGTCGGGCCAGAGAGAAAAGTGGAATGTACATGCAGAGGTATCCAATTAACTGGAATTCCGTGCGCTCATGTGTTAGCGGTTTGTCGTAATAGAAACTGGTCACCCAACCTATTTGTTGCCCACTGGTATAGGGTGGACTACCTTCTGAGTACTTGGAATGCACTGTTTGTTCCTTATGGCAATCCTGAAGATTGGCCTACAACCACTACCCCTAAAATTGAGCCAAACAAAGATTGGATACGGCGTGGTAGGAGAAAACACATCCGTCAAGATATGACCATGGATGAAATGCAAGGTAGGCGACGGGGGCACCGTCCTCGCCGTTCCACTTCTGATAGGCAGAGGCGAGGTATGTCACATTCATTCCTAATTATTTTCGGTTCCAATGTTGAATAGCTTACTAACTAACATATTTGGGCTGCAGAGGCTCATAACGCAGCAAATGTAGCAGAGAATGAGCGAGTTATGGCAGAGGCGAGTGGATCGCAAGTGCCGCGGCGAAGCACAGCCAGAAGCCGTACAGCAGACCGTGAAAATGCAAATATGATGTTTAGGGAGGCAATGGGAGAAGTACTGGCAGGATGGGAGGCGGTTGGAATGCAAGGGCCTTCAGGTACTACCCAGCGAAGAAGGAGCACAACTCAAGCAGGTAGGAGGAGCACATCTGGCGCAAGGCCATCTGATACAGCACACCAGCAAGAAGAAGGAGTGCAACCAGCTAGAAGGAGCACATCTCAATTAGGTAGGAGGAGCACATCTGGTACAGCTAACGAAGCGCAAGCAGGACCGTCCGGTATAGCTAACCGGCAAGACGAAACAGTGCAACAAGATAGAAGGAGCACATCATCATGGGGATCTGGTTGGCTCAGGGGATTAAATTTTAGAAGGAGTCGTAGGAATTAACTTTATTTTGTGAAAAATTTTTACTTTGAGGTTTGTATGAACTTTATTTGTATGTATTTTATTATGTTGCAGTTTTTTTTATTATTATTTTCCAAATAAATTGTAGACGAGGAGGATGGACAGTAACAATCGAGGAAAGAGCGAGGAAAAGAAATGCAATTCGGGCTGCGGAAGGTCTAGAAAGGACTGTCCAAAATGTGTGCACATAGATGAATTTTTTAAACGAAATGACATATCTGATGATGATTTTGTAGAAAACCCCTACGGCTATGGATTGGGAAAAAAAAAGATGATGTACAGACGCCTAAGGCTAAGAGTAAGGCTAAGACTGCCTCTAGCACGTCGTCTGTTGTTACCGAGCCGTCATCGTCAACCTCGGACGATGAATTTGTTCCATGTACGTTCAAGACCGGTAAGACGAAATAGTATGTTGTATGATCGTTTGAAGCAGATATTAAGTTTGTATTTTATATTTTGGATGTTATTTCTGGATGTTATTTATATTAAGTTTGAAATAGTATGTTGTATGATCGTCAACCTCGGACGATGAATTCTGGATGTTATTCTGGATATTGTATGATCATTTTTGGATGTTATTTCTTTTTGTTGTACGAAACATAACGAAACATAAATAAACTACACTAAAAAAATAGAACATAATAAAATATAACGAAACTACACTACACTAAAAAAATAAACTACAAAACTAAAGCAAAACATAATAAAACATAACATAGCACAACTAAACTAAAACTACCAAACTAAACTAAACTAAACTACCATAATAAAACATAACATAGCACAACTAAAAAAAACTAAAATAAAACATAATAAAATATAACATAGCACAACTAAACTAAAACATAATAAAATATACCCTCTATCCATCGTACTGCGAAGGGGAGAATCGGTGAGGTGGTCTACCCCTGTTCTCTCTACTGAATATGCGCTCATTCCAATCCTCCCACTGAGGCTGTCCTGCCTGCGCGGCGGGAGCTGGTGCAATATGATCCTCGAGGCTGTCCTGCCTGCTCATCGTAAGTGCTGTATCCCATGGATCCGAGGCCACGTGGGTAGCTGGCGGTGGCGTGGGAGTATGGAATATGGATGCCACAAACTGGGAGTCATAATCAGCCTGAGTCCGGCTACCAGAGGCCTCCCAATCGTGAGCCATCTCTGAATACGGCTGACGCGGTGGCGGGGAGGCGGCTGTATCCCACTGATCAGCTGGAACAAAGTCTGCAAGGCTAAAACTCATCCTGTCATCCTGCACAGACTGGATCTCTGGAGACTCATGATGCTCAGGCTGTGTCGGCATGTATGCAGGACCCTGCAAGGATACCAAAAATTTAGTAAATTTTAACTATCTTTACTTACAGTAAAAGAATAAATAAAATAAAAAATCACATACCGGGGGAAGAACTGGACGCCCGTGCTGGTCACGGTAGGCGTGCCAACTGGCCATGCGCAGTACCCAACGATGATAATCCCACTCTGGCTGCTCTGATGGCTCCGGTGGCATCTCACTGGTCAGAACAAGTGGCGCGTCAGGCTCGTCCGGCTGTACTGCGCGCCAATCAATATTCTCTCCGGCGTCTCGTAACATGGTGACCAGCTTTGCCTCCTGGCCGTGGTCCGCAATGCATGGGGCAACCAAGTTCAACATCGCGTGCCCGACCGCTCTGTAGCCACGTTTTCCAAGACAAACGATTGAACGCCCGGCACCTTTAAGCGCTAACAGCAGCTATAAAAAAAAACGTTAGAAAAAATAAAGGTTATGATAAAATGTTCATAACGCATAAAAATGTGTTGTTTTAGATGCGTTACCTGGCGAGCACCTTTCCGGCCAGTAGGGGTATAACCATCGTCTTCGAATATCTGTGCGCGAAGAAACTCGCCGTAATCTCCCTCTATATACACCGAAGCCATGCCGACCCGTAGGTACCAAGCCTGATATCTCAATAGGGGATCTCCCTGGAACTGCATCGTATCAATCTTCGGCATCTGCCATAAGTTGGCACTCATATTGCCCGCCTTGCTGTAGTACTCCGAGTGATGCACACTCCAATCTCTATCCCAGTGATTACCGTGTGTTATCCTGTAATTCATATGTCAGTTGCAATTTAAAGACAAGAACTAATGTTAAGTACAAAAATGCTAAAAAGAACATAACTTACCCGTGTAGCCTCATGATCACATATCTCGGGACGTCTGGATCTGCGGGGATGAGTGGAGGAAAATGAAACTGACGGAGCACCCGGTCTGGATAGTGGTGCTCCACTATCCAGAAGCACACCAGCGGTCCCCTGTAGAGCCACATCTCCTGATCATCCGCTACAATCTGCGGCAGCCTCCCCTCAGTGTATAGCTCATGGTACGGAGTCCAGCGCACCTGCGTCTCACCCAGACTCTGAATCTGAGATCGGACCGTCCTGATACCTGCTCTCTTTCCGTGAGGGTTGTCCTTGTACAAGTGATGTCCGTACCATTTCATGCCGAATGCCAGTCGATTTCCATTTTCGAGCTCTCCCCATGGATCCTCGTTCGGCTGAGGTACCCCCACCGGTAGCCGTGACCACAACCAATGCCGCAGAAGAAGCATTGGCCCGTAGATTTGCTTAGTTTTCCGCTATATTTTTGAAGAATACCAGCCGTCAGTGACAAGTTAAATAATTAAAATAAGACAACAAGTGCATGACAAGGTAGGTAATTAAAATAAGACATAAATAGCATACTGACCTTGCAACCGTGGCACAAGTTGGAGTAGAGATGTGCTAGGACAGCCCCACCCAAGTTGAACCTGCCGCTCGACGGCTGAAGGTCTCGCACAGCTCTAGATACATCATCGGGATGGTATTACCACTAGCATCAGCAAACATGACAGAACCAAATAGTTCCATCACGAATCCCCGTGTGTATCTGTAATATCAAAATTATAAAGCAACTCATTTTTCCGCATGAAACAGAGTACAAAATAAATGTAATACAAATAGTTTGTATGAGTACCTCTGAATCTCGATCGGAGTGGAATCGCTACCTATACCTCTCGCAAACATAGCTCGCAGCTTCGTCTTGTCCAGACAGTACTTGGACTTCCCCCCGTTGCTGCGTATATCTGGCTCCGCTCCCAACAACTCAGCGAGCATGTAATTAATCGTCGTGTCATCTGGATCTGTGGGGTCAGATATGCCACCAACGGGCACGCCCTGGATAGGCAAACCCCATAGAGCACTAACGTCCTGGAGAGTCACTGTCATCTCTCCAAAAGGTAAGTGGAACGTGTGCGTCTCGGGGCGCCATCGCTCCACTAGTCCTGCAATCAGGGACGCGTTGATGGACTTAGACTCCGACTGTAGAATATCGACCAAATGCTGCACCCCCAAATTTTGCAGATACGCCTCCATCTCCGGGTAGTACTGCATGTCCGGATACCGACCCCTGGCATTTATAATTGCCTCACTCTGCGTTCAAAAAAGTGAACAACATGAAAACCTAAAAATACAAAAATTCAACAAAATCCAAACTTAAAAAAAAAAAAGTAATCAAGTACCTCTTTAGATGCATCTGAGACTCGGTGCTCCCCGTGAGGCATCCATAATAAAGGACTGAAATGATCCTTGCTGTCAGTGGGAATGGGCTCATCAACCGGGTCGGCTGCGGGTGGTCTCCTAGGCCGTCCCCTAGCCATCCTACGTTAAAAAAAAAGGTTAAACATGCTACAATTAGCTGTCCAGAAATTGCACAAAGATGATTGAACTGAGTCATCAAACCTACTTCTAAGTTTACACATAAATTACACAGAAATTCAATCACATAACCGTATTATATAATAATATTTTATACAATTTCGCTAAAATATTAATAAAATAAGATTTTAAAGGAAAATCAATTCTTGAATAAATAAATCTATATTAATTGATTTTTAATGAAAAAATAAATATATCCAATTTTACCGATTAAAAATTTGAATTTAATGGGAGAATTTGGTTTTCAATCAGTTTAGAAATTTGTTTTCTAAATATATAACATTTGAGACTTTAAAGGTAAATTTGATTTTCAATCAGACGGTTCGAATTAATCAGACGGTTCGATCAATCAGACGGTTCGATCAATCAGACGATTCGATCAATCAGACGGTTCGATCAATCAGACGTGTTATAACTCGTAAAATTAAGTGTAGTTAATTAATTTAAATTATAGGTTTTGGACCTAATTAAAATTTTTAAGACGAATTAAACAATCAGACAAAGAACAAAGGAATAATTAGCTAAGTAGGTTAATAAAACGTATGCAATTAAATTAAATAGTACACACCAAATTAATAAAAATAGATTAAATTTAAATTAAACTAATCGAAACTAATTAACAAAAATAAATTTAGAATATGCACAAATTAATTGATTGGATGGATTGAACGAGTTTATATATAAATCGGTTGTGTAAAATAATAATTTATTTATAAATGTTGGTTGGATGAAATCTGAAGTTTAGTTGAATATGTGAATGAGCGACTCGTTACACGAACGACTACGTGAATTGGAATTTAAACCTTTAGAAATCAAAAAATTTGGATTTTATGTGAATCGGCCTCTTCCTTCTGGCGACAACAGACCACCTCATCTTTGGTTTTTGTCTTTCTCTCCGCCGACCCTTCTTCTCCTCTTTGAATTTTTCGCTGATTCACAGCCCCTCTTCTTCTCTCTGGCGACAAAACTGATCTCTCTCTCTCTCTCTTTGATTTTTGTTCGCTGGTTTCACCTCTCCTCTACTGCTCTCTCTTCTCCACTCTTACCGCCTCCTCACTCTCCCTCTTTTTCCTTCACTCATAAGCCGAGCACCATAGCTCTCTTTCTCTTGTTTCTATTGCCGTGTTGCTTGCCGATTTCCCTTTGACGGCCGAGAGGCGTATTGACTTGGTAGTGATTGCCGAGCTTTGATCTTTATTGCGATTTGCTCTCCCCGGGTAATCCTAAACTCATTATTTTGGTTTTTGCCTTGTGACTGGTGGCTGTTGCCTTGACCTGCGGCCTTGAGCCTTTTCTGTGATTTGCGGCCTTCGTGCCTATGTGGTTTTGTCTTGTCTCGGGTGCATGTGTGTTACTGGTACTACCCCCATTGCTGTTGCCTTGGTTTTGCTTGGGTGTTGCCTTGCCTTGAGACCGATTTGGCTGTGTACTTTTGCGGTGCTGTTCTGTGCTGGTTCGGTACTGTATTGTGCTTATTGATTGTGTTGCTGTACCAGTTGGTACAGCACAGTGACCCTTACTGGTAAACGGTACCAGTGGTACCCTTTCTGTTGCTAGCCTTGTTCTTGTTCTGTTGTGCCGATCTGATACTGGTAATGGGTACCAGTGACCTTGTTTTTGCTTCTGTGTTGCTCTCTGTTGAACCTGCGATACTTAGAAGAAATGGTGAATTTTGGAATTTAATAAAGAGGCCGGCCATATATGTATATTAATTAAAATGAGGCTTTGGGCTTGTTAAATTTTCTGTTGGGCCTTAATATGAATTTATTTATAAATTCAAGGAGGCTTGGGCCTTTATCTAATTGGGCTTGGCAGATTTTTAAATAGAAAAGAATAAATGTTGCCTCGGATTGACGGAATAAAATGACGGCTTTTAAAAATTTAAGTTTTAATAATTTAGTTACAACACATTTTAGATTAATTAGGATTTTTAAATTAAATAAATAAATTAAGTAGTTAGGATTTTAAAACATTAGTTAAGTAATTAAATATTTGGATTAAGTAAAATGTAGTTTTAAATAAAGTAAATAATTTATAAATAAAATATGTTGTTAATTAATAAAGGGCAATTAATTAACAACATATTAACACTTCTGAATCATTACGATTACAAAATTTTACTAAGTGGAATAAGTAAGTCTTTAATGTTAAGTACTTAGGATTTAAATTTAATTGTAGTTAAATTAATTAAGAAACCCACTTTTTATTTTATTTTATTTTTAAGTAGTTAAATTAAGATTAAATAATAACTATATAAACGTAATTCATTCCTTACGTAAATTATCATAAAAACCCGTAAATAACATTACTTAGGTATTTAACTAATTAGATGAGCAGTTTATTTTCAAATTAAAGTATAACAAATTATTTAAGTACATTAGATTAATTTAATTAGATTCGAACATTAGTTAATTAATTAACTAAATACCAACACTTAGTAAAAATAATCAAACTGGGTAATAAGGGTTACGAATACTTAGTTTAGACTCTAATCAAGTTACGACTAAATTACATGTCAGTCGACCTACACCGAGTTCGATCCATGGACCGATTCCGCTGACGCTTGTACAGGAGCAGGCGAGGATTACGTGGATCCCGGAGATTATTAGCACGTTCTACCCCTACAGTCATCAGGTGTGGGATATCTGTTTTATTCTTTCGTGGCGTACTCTTACCAGTCGACCACTTGACCTGACATCCGCACTTTAAATTTTGTAGTTGCATTAGAGCATGTTTAATCCTTTCCGAACTGTAATTTAGGATTTGCACAACCCCTTCTAAATTGAAAATTTAATGCTTTCTTAGGAGTAGCGTAACTTAATTAATAATATATTAGTTGTCCTCTTCTCGTAGAGGACAACATATTATTGTAGTTAAGCATGTGCATTGGTGAGTGTGAGATAGAAGACCGAATGACTGCTTTCCGTTCTCGTAGCATGGGATGCGAGGCGGTTCGTGGGTCATTGGGCTGAGGGATCACTTGATCCCTTAGAGGTCTTACTAGGATTATTATTATTATATGCATGAGCTTGGTAGTATATCATTTTCGATCATTTTACATTTTGTGCGGACCGATCACGAGTCCGGAGACGATTCGGGAGCTATCCCCCCTACATTAGGAGCTACTTGCCTAGTACGGCTGCCGAGGGTGCGGTGGCAGATTTTATTTTTATTGTTATGATGTCCCATTGATCTGGCTGGATGGTGGAGTTTCGTCTCTGCTCATGAGGAGATGAATTGACTTATTCTTACGTCTTGCTTGTAGTTTTCTCCTATTTTATATGTTTGGTGATGAATCGTCTTAGAGAAGGAAAACACATGGAATTAAGTGTAACCATCGGCTAGCGTGCCCTTCTGTTGTGGGCAAAGCTCGATGTCCTTAGGCATCGGGTACCTTTGCTCCGCTGATCGCAGTCCTTGGATGTTACACGAATTTCGATATAACCATCGGCTAGCGTGCCCTTCTGTTGTGGGCAAAGCTCGATGTCATTAGGCATCGGGTATCTTTGCCCCGCTGATCGCAGTCCTTGTGTTATGTCACTTTTGAGATACAAATTCTATTTGATTGAACTTGGCACGGCACGGGGTGATAAAATTATCCGTACTATTATTATATCAATTTGTACACACAGTACCTATTGTACTGGACTTCGGTTGAGTATAATATTGATCCTCATATTTTATTTTGGAAAACTTTGGCATTTTGGCATAATAGGATAATCATACCATGTCATCTATTATATGTATATTTTTCTTTTGTAGTACTATGATAGGTTTAATTTTCGTAACATATGCACTAAAAGTGAATTATCGACTTTACGTAGATTTCAAATTAAAATGTGCTTTGACTTGAGAGGATCCCTGAAGGGATAATACTGGGTCACATACTGGGCGATCATTCGCTCATCCCCTCCTTTTTATGGATGTGGGCAGGTACAGAGTCTGACGGTCCGCAGCAGGAGGCGTCAGGAGCTGTCCCCGACGGTCACATCATTTGAGGTAGATTAGGGGCTTTTGTTTAGGATTTTACGAGTCCAATGTTTTGTTATATATTTTGGACTCGATAGATCATGTATCCCTTTTGATTAGTTATGTTTATTTTATCCCGAGGTGGATTGCATGGATGTGTGTATATGTATGTTTATTTGATATTTATGACTATTGCTTGTTTGTATTATATTGCTTCCGCTGCTGTTTGATTATTATGTTGTTTAGCCTTGCGTGTTTATTGAGTATTAGACACGAGGCGGGGATTAATCACATCCTAATCCGGAAATTCTGGTTTGGGGTGTGACAAGACGGTTCGATCAATCAGACGGTTCGATCAATCAGACGCAATCAATCAGCGCAATCAATCAATCAGACGGTTCGTCAATTTGGCTTAAACATTTCCATTTCTAATTCATCAATTTGGCTTAAACATTTCTAATTCATCAATTTAGCTTAAACATTTCTAATTCATCAATTTGGCTTAAACATTTCTAATGGCTTAAACATTTCTCTAATTCACCGATCAGATAATCAGAGAAATACGAAAAGAATTCTAATTACCTTCAAAGATGATTGAATCGACGATCGGCGGTGAAGAGGCGGAGGGACGGCCTAGGAGGGGTAAAGAGGCGGAGGGACGGCTAGGTGGCGAGGCGGCGAGGCGGAGGGACGGAGGCGCAGCCTTCTTTCTTCTTTCTTTTTTCCTTTCTTTTTTCCTTTCTTCTTTCTGGCGGCGAGCCCCTTTCCCTTTCTGTTTTTCTTTTTTTTGGCGGAGAAGACACAGAGAAGAAAGAAGTCACGGGTGGGTTTAGCTTTCCGAATTAAAATTTCCGAACGCTAGGATTCCTAGCATTCCGAATTAAGAATTCGGAATGCTGATATTCCTAGCGTTTTGGGTAAAAATAAAAATATTTTAAAACCTGGTTATTTATATTAAAATATATTTTTTTTTGGGTAAAAATAAAAATCACGGCCCAAGTTGTAAAAACTTGTATTTTTATTAATATTTTGTTTTCTGTTGCATCTACATATGCTAAAGTGTTAGTATAAATATGACTTTGAAACTATTGTCGAATCATAACTTCAAAAATTATTCCATACAGAACCTCAATTAATGCCAAAATTTCACAAATGTGTATTGAGTAGTTAGATATAGATAAAAGCAACTAAAGTTTTCGTCAGATCCAAAAACCTTTTCAAATTGTATCATTTCAGTTCCCAGGTCCCATGCACAGCTATTAATGTGATTTGCGGATAGTTTATTATTTATGATAGTCATCCGATTATAATTAAAATAAATGATATTTACAGAATAGTAGTTATAATTAGAATAATTATTAGAGTCTTCGCACTCCAATATCCATAAAATTCCCGCAATAACATTAGATGAATGATATACTATGGTCCCCACTAATTATATGGTCTCTCTTTTCTAGTCCTCGCACTCGTCCCCGTATCAATCTTCATAAATATAAATACTTAAAGATAATATATTAATACTTGAAAGATAATATATTAATACTTTGATGCGTAACTTGTTATGATCATCCCTTTTCCAGTCCCCCAATCGTTCCCGCGTTAACCTCCCTTTAATGAAGTAGTGGAGACCTCATATCCCCGCATCAACCTTCTCCAATGATCCTCGCGTCAACCTTCCTCTAACAAAAATAGTTGACCTTATAGGTATAAATACTTCAGTGCATAGGTATAAATACTTGCAATACTTAATATTAATACTTTCAGGCGTCATCCAGTATCATATGTAAAAAATACTTGCAAGTATAGATCTAAATACTTGCACGACGAGGTATAAATATTTGCGTTGCCGACGAATCCGAAAGTACGTTATCATGGATCTCATTTGAAAGAGAAAATTGCGTAGAAGACGTTCGTGGTTTTAGATTCGCAAAATTCCTCACAGATCATCAGAAATATGGACGAGATTGAACGGAGAAAAAAAAACTCACCTCTAAAAACGTGTATGGTCCCTCATGTAGTTTAATGGTCCTCCACAGGTATTTATGGTGCGGGTACGTTTAGAAGATTTGATTGGGGAGACAATTATTTAAGTAAAAATTGTCCAACTCATAAGTATAAATATTTTCTGTGCATAGGTATAGATAATTTCGTGTGTAGGTATTAATGCTTTAGAAAAACAATTCAGTACTGAAGTTTTTGCGCCCCCAAGATAATTATGGTAGTTATGATGCGGAGATTTTGCGGGTACTTGAGCGCAGATACTGTTATCAGCTTCCTTATAATTACCGCAAAGCTATTTATTTTTTTCAGTTGAGAGACGATTATATTCTTGCTAAGTTGTTCATGTATTGATTTAATTTCTTTAATATTATATGTCATTAGAATCGAAAAAGATATCCTTTTTTAGATTGATATCTTTTTAAATCATCTCACATTAAATATTTTCATATTTGAGATTAGACCAATAGATTCGTACAACATGTTGAGAACAATGTCATGAAAAGCAAAGAAAAAAAGAGGCATAAAAAGTAACTTTTAATCAATATATTTCAAATATAGTATAAGATGATTTAAAAATATCTAATCTCAATGAAGATATCCTTTATATATTAACGAGATATAGTATTAAAGAAACCAGATATCAACATATTAATGAAGAGATTGTATTATTTGGGAAACAACTAAGTAGGGCTATATATAGTCGTCCACCAACCAAAAGAATTGATTAGTGTTGGGTTAATAATAAAAAATATTGTGGGAATATTAGCTCCCAAATTAAAATTAAAAGGTGTAATTAAAGCATGATTCTTTCAACTTGATTAGATTGGAACCATGCGATCTTAATCATACGGTTGGGGTTAATAATGAGTACAGAGGTCAGATTCAGATGATTTAGTACCAAGGAATGGAAATAAATTATAAAGAAAAGGGAACTAGATTACCAATGAAAGTTGATAATAGTAATACCACATTATGAATTAAGCATATATACCCATAATTTTTTTGAAATTAATATAGTATTCAAGAGTTGTGAATTACCGAGCAGAGAATGGACTTCATAACAGCAGAGCATGCAGCATCAGAGATATTCATCTGTGTGAACAGATCCTGGATCGCAAGATCGTCGGCTGCGCTGCAACAAGCTTTATCGCTGTAGCCGCAAAATTCCAATGAAGAGTTTAGTTTTTTTGGAAAAGCTGTTTGAGAAAATAATAAGGAAACATGATGTAAGAGAAGTAACAAGTAGATAATTTTTACATTTATGTAAAAATATGCAAACTACTTTTTTCTCATTTTACAAATGACTGGTAAGAATTTCCAGTGTTTTCCAATTGCTGAAACAAGTCAATGCCAAGGCAAAACTGAAACAACTTTCAGCAGAAAAGAAAAAAATTAGGCTGGTCCCATTTGTTTATAAAAAGAAAATTCTTTCAGGAAATTTTATGAGATGTTAAACTTAAAAGGAACAAATGGAGGATAAGGTGAATGAAGCACAAATTAAAATGACCAAAATGTCTGATATGCTTCGCACACGTCAATTGAAACAGCCTCATATATAGCAAGAATGTTAATTATATTAATGTCAAAATGTATCAAAGGAAAAACTAAATTCCTAATTACATTGTTAATGAGGTGTTAATTTCAAAATACTGCTAAATTAAAAAACAAATAACATGTTGTGGGTGTGGGTGTGGGTGTGGGTGTGGGTGTGGGTGTGTGTGTGAGAGAGAGAGAGAGAGAGAGAGCTTACTCTGATCCATGCACATAGGTGCGGAATAGCAACTTTGTAAGAGGAAAAGAGAGAGGAGCAAAACAAAGAGAGACATTATTGCTTCCCTCCTCATCTCTAACAATTGAGGCTCTTGGGGTGTGGGAGAAGAGGGAGAAGAGGGAGAAGAGACTCTTTTTCTTTTATCTCTCTTTCGTCTCTCTTTGATGGTTACAAGTATGTCACTGTTTGACTTCTATTAGGGAACAATGCATGCATGAATCATGATCATTGTTCATATATTGATCCGTTATCAATACATTTTTGTGTTTGGCCCCTTCAATTTAAAAATTCTCACCATTATCATTTAACTTAAAGAGCACCTACAAGTAGGGGTGCAGACGGATTGAATAGTGGTAAAATCATATTTATGTCCGTTTTTATTTTTTAAATACGAATGTAAATTATATATTAAACAGATACGGATCGGATATCCGTAGACATAAGTTTTTGCATAATATATATTAAACTATATGATATATAGTTAACTATTCGGATGCGGATAATTAAAATCACTGTTTTTGGATGGTCCAGAATTTTCAGATCAAGTGATTTTCTACCTTTCTAAAAAAATAGTAAAAAAGTTCAAAAAAATGTAAAATTTTGTTTGCATGTACATATTCATTTTATAATCATGTAGAACGGTTCAGATTGACCGTTAGGATTTTGAAAACTCAAATATTGAGCCGTAGCACGGACCCAACCGTGCTATCCTCACTCTTAAATTCAAGTAAAAGTACCAAATTAAAAAAATGTTTAGGGTTCCAAATTATTGCCATGTCAAATTAAAATTTTCAGTTTTGATATGGAAGTTTATTAATTAATATAAAAAAGGTTGAAATAATTGAGTTTATTATATATAATATCAAGCTATGTTTCATCTACGTAAATAATCACTACTGTGGGATTCTATGAGATATGAAAATTGTTTAATGTACCTATTTAATTGTTGGTGGTTGCAGCCTGAGATCCGGTTTATTTGTATTTTATTTTTTATTTTTCTCAAGAAGAGATGTTCATTGTATCTGAACTCTGAAGAAAACACCTCATTCAGTCATTCTTATGGTATGAATCTATGGACCAAAAAATAAATCAAAATCCATAATTCATGACGCTGGATTAATTTGCTGAGGCAAATCAAAATTAAACATAACAGGGCTCTCACAAGGACTTGACCCGCCACAATGTGTGTCATACATATTCATGCCATATAGGGTTGATATGATTATGATATACATAATTTAGAATTAAGGGTAAAAAAAATGCTCAGTCTTCCAATTAGATGGTTTTAATTAGTTGGTTTTTCAGATTATATGATTTGTTTTTCTACTTGTAACAAATATACAATAGTATTTAAGAATATATTTGTGTGTATGTTACAAATAAGAAATGAATAATTTGTCTTAAACATGTTATATTAGAAGATTGAACATTTGTCTTAAACATGTTATATTTTTTTTAAATAAAGAATATCATAGGTACTTTATATATATAAAATGGAGTCCGGCTAATATGACAATGGTGTCATTTCGGCCTATATAACACCAACTCCAAAATCTATCGGATCGACTTCAAACGGTTAATCCAACCGTTCAAACCCTTCTATTCCATTAGTTCTATGTTTACATGCAAAAAAAAAATATTTTCGAGTTTATTTAGTACCAAGTCAAGCGGTCAAAAATGTGAGTTTTTAAGTTAATTTTAATGCATTCATTTTTCAACATTTTTTGTAATTGGAGAGGAGCAATGTGTCATTCCGATCCGAGACCTCCTTCTCTTCTCTCTTTTGCTCGCTCTGCATATCTATCTCTGCCACGCTCGATTTGGAATTGTGACCTGTGAATTGTTTGTAATTGGGAAACCTTGATGCCTACTAAAATCAAAGGCCTTGTATCTCTCTTGCCTCTTTGGACTAAAAGGTACGGATCAGCAATATATAATTTCTTCAATTTATCTGGTGATAAGTTCCTTTGATTGTTATTTTTTAATCTGAGTTGAAGGTAGATGTGCTATAAAATAGTTGGATTGGATTAACTGTTATACAGGAATTTTAATTATTTTTGCTCGATGTTTTTTTACAAATGTGATAAAAAAAATGAATTTATATATACGGTCTAATATTGATTGTAAGGAAAAGCATCTGTGCCATTTGAACACACCGTTGCCAAACAATCAAGCAAATTGAATGTAAATTGTGAATCTTGCCATCAATTGATGTCAAATTGAGACTGGTTGGTTAATTTCCTGCTTCTACTATTCCTTTTTCATTTGTACATTTTTGCTTCCTTTTGATATTAGGACTTTAGCAATCAGCATACTGGAGAATCTGACATGTTTGAGCCGGGATGAAGAAACTAAAACATATATAGAAGGCTCAGAGATGGATAGCATCAGTAAATAGAGTTCTAGCTTTTTAATTTCTTTTGATGTAATTAGTAACAAACTCAGGATTGTAGGTCCTTTCTAAAAGTGTTGTAGGTGGAAACTAGTATATTAGGGAGTTTTTGAAAATTGTAATTTCTTCTAGTTAAGTTGAGATTCTGATTAAATTGCATAGGCTAAGTACAGCTAGTGAATGCATAATGATTGAATAAAGATTTTGAATTTAAAATTATCCTTTTTTATTATTGTAAAAAGTTCAGGTACTTTAGTCTAATATGGGGCAAGGGTTACTGATAGCAATAGTCTGGAGGTGCAATTGTTAGCTTCTGGACTGTTTGATACTAGTAATAGCAACACTGGTACCAAAAAAGTTGGTGGCTTTCTTATTGACTGCATTAATTTCTTTTACCGAGCTGTGATGCTTGATGCTTATTTTGGTTTTTCGGGTCTGATTCGAGCAAGCTTTGCTAGGTCTTATTTCTCGGTTTTGTTCTCACAACTGTACACCAGTTGGATCTTTTATCATCTTTCACTTGGTAAACTTATTCTGCCTGATTACCCAAGATGTAGGGATCATTTTCTTAATAAAGCCATGACACATCAATGTTTATATAACCATATTCATCAATTATGTATTTGCACCCGCCTGGTGGAGAGATTACAAAATACACCATGGTCACGAATCAATCATGTACCACCAAAGGAACAGAACTGGTACCAACCTAGCACAAATCTTGATTCAACCCTTAAAGGAAAAGGTAAATCATAATTGTATTTACTGGTATGAGATAGTACGAAGGTTTTACAGAGATCTGATTATTTTAAAACAATCAGTGTTTCAAGGAGACCTGTTTACCGTAGATTATAAACCCAATTGCTTCTAATTAAAACTTCAACAAAATTAAGAAAGTACATTCTACCCAAGTCAAATAAAAATACAATTAAAAACTAAATTCTACAAAATTCCATTTATAGGAGCAGCATCTCCTTTACATTGACAAGTTGTGTTACAACATCCTTGATCTTCATTCGTTCTCTTGGTCTTGTCTTTGCACAAGAAAGGCCGGTTCTGAGAATCAACTCTAGGCATGTTTCTAACCTCTCGCCCAACTCGCTTGATTCATTTGAAATAAGCGATGCATCGACGATCTGAGCGGCCGGCAAACCGTTTGACAGTTGATTCCCTACAAACTTTTGAAGAGTGAGGCCATCCTTAAGTATGTCGTCAGTTGGTCGTTTCGCTGTGAACAACTCTATGAGGAGTATTCCGTAGCTGTATACGTCACCTTGCGGCGAGATGTGGTTGCCCACACCATACTCTGTTATTTTTCACAAAAACAATTAATAGTAAAAATCATAACCTATATTTGATCTACATATGTACTTGGTTGATGTGAAGAAATCAAAGATCAAAAGAGGTAAAAAACAAAAGGGGATTATTACCTGGAGGAACATATCCAATGGATCCCTTAACAGCAATCGACGTAGTGGGTGCTTTGTACCCCTTCCCATTTATCTTTTGAAGGATCCTTGCTAAGCCAAAATCACCGACATGAGCAGTCATGTCTTCATCGAGAAGCACGTTACTCGGCTTCAGATCACAATGCACGATTGGTGTTGGACAATAATTGTGCAGGTAGTTGACCGCTGAAGCCACATCTACTGCTATGTTCACTCTTTCGGCAAGAGTTAGGTTTCGGGACCCGATTTTCTGATCCGCTTTTGGATGCACCCACATATCGAGATTTCCATTGGGCATAAACTCAAATACCAAAGCCTTGAATTCGCTACCTGAACTATCGACGCTTGAGCATACCGTCAGTATTTTAAGAAGATTGCGGTGCCGAATATTTCTCAAGGCCTCACACTCTGCCATGAAACTCTTCAATGCTCCCTGCTGCTGGAGATCAAGCACCTTTACCGCTATAAACTCATCGCTGCCCAAATTTCCCTTAAACACAGATCCGTAACCCCCCACACCAATCAGATTATCAAACGAGAAGTCATCGGTTGCCTTTTCCAATTCTGCATATGAAAGATTCAAAAGCTGTCCCTCTAAAGGTGCCGCCTTAAATGAGCGCCTTTTACTCCTCGAGTTTCTCTTTGAGATGAATACAATGTACAAGCAAGGCACCAAGATAACCAAGAGGATTACACAAGCAATAGGAACTGCTATCTTTACTACCAAGTGATTTTTCTTCTTCGGTGCTTTGCCCGGGCAAGCAGGAAGATCCAAGCTCGATATGCCTCCGCAAACCTGGCTGTTTCCTAGTACTGAAACAGCGGTCTGGTTTGCAAAGATACCATTTGTTGGTACTTTGCCGGTGAGGTCATTGAAAGAAAGGTTTACATGCTGCAAAAAGGGGAATTCGGCAAGATAATCAGGGAAGTCACCGGACAGGTTATTATTTGAAAGGTCGAGAACCTTTAGGCCTCTTAAGTTTTTGAAAGAAACCGGAATTGATTCGTTGAAAAAATTATTATTCATAGTAAGGGTTTCCAATGCTAGACACTGACCAAGACCATTAGGGATTTGATCTGATAGGTTGTTGTAGGAGATATCGAGATAACTAAGGCTCTGGAGCCGAGCAATTTCTGGTGGTAATGGCCCGCTCAACAAATTATGAGACAAGCTGAGATAATATGACAGGGAAGAGAGGCTAAGGAGCTCCTTCGGGATGGATCCGCTCAGACGATTGCGAGAAAGGTCTAAGATATTCAAATTCTTGCAATTGCCAATGCTCGGCGGTATCTCGCCTTGCAATTGATTGTGGTGAAGATAAAACTCATTCAAACGCGTAAGATTTCCAATACAAGATGGTATAGGTCCTGATAATTGATTTCCAAATAGGATCAAACCTTCCAAATTTGTTAGTTGACAAATTGAGTCGAGTATCTTGCCGCTAAATTGGTTGCCCTTGAGCCCCAAGGTGTTCAAATTGGCCAGATTTGAGATCTCCGAAGGAATTTCTCCTGTTATTTGGTTATCCCACATCGTCAGCCATGACAGCCCGGTCGAAAGATTCCCCACCGCGCTAGGTAAGCTTCCACTCAGATTGTTCGTGTCTAAGCTCAAGTGGTCTAACATGGTGCAATTGGTCAAAGATTGAATGAAATCCCAATCACTCGCTTCCTTAGCTTCGAGATGGTTATCTTCGAGACCGAGCCACGAAAGGTTTTTTAGCATGCCAAAATTTGCAGGAATTTTACCAGAAAATTGATTCTGCGACAAGTCGATCTCTTCGAGACCAGAGATATTGGCCAAAGAAGTAGGAATAAGGCCAGTTAGTTGGTTATCATACATATCAAGTATACGGAGGTTCGGGAGGTAGCTTCCGATGTTAGAGGGAAGTTTGCCTGAGAACAGATTACTATACACAACGAGGTTATTTAGAGCGGTTAAGTTATAGAGAGAAATCAGAATAGAGCCCGAGAGCATATTAGTTGATACTTTGAAGAAAACGAGGCTACGGAGGTTGCCCAGCTGGGGCGGTAACTCTCCATCAAGGTTGTTTTTACTGAGATCCAAAATGGTGAGGCGTGAGAGATTTCCCAGAGATGCCGGGATGGCACCCGTGAGCGTATTGCTTGTGAGTTGCAGTATGGTAAGAGAAGTAAGATTGCCTAGCTGGGCTGGTATTTGACCGGTGAGGTTGTTCGAGGACAGGTCAAGAGATGTGAGAACGGTTAACTTACCGAGGGATGCAGGGATTTCCCCGGTGAGGCTGTTTTTGGAGAGGTTATATGTGAGGTTGGAGAGATCCTGCAGCTGCGGCAGCACGCTTCCAACAAAGCCATTGGCCGAGAGGTCGAGGAGAGAGAGGGTGATGATGCCTCCTAGGGCAGGAGGTATCTCTCCGACGATCATGTTGCCGGCGAGCTGTAGTGTGGTGAGGCGCGTGAGGTTTGCCAGAGAAGGGGACAGAGTGCCAGTGAGACTCATAGACTCCAGGACAAGGCCGGTGACGCGCTGCTGTGTGCAGTTGACACCTGTCCACTGGCACAGCGGCACACTGGTGTTCCAGGAGCTCATGGCGCCGGAGGGGTCACTGCTGATTGCAGCCTTGAAGGCGAGCAGTGCCAGCTGGTCGCTGTGGCTGTCATTTCCAGCACACTCGGATAACTGCGGCCGGAGAAAGAGAAGAGTACAGCAGAGGAAGGAATATAACAGAGAGAGGCGCCCAACGGCCATATGAAATGAGTGGGGTATATGCCTGGGGAAGATGATCTGATCACTGTTTAGTGTTTAGTGTTTTTTTATGACTGGATTGGGTTGCGGCAGCTTTTAAAGTAGTTCAACCTTATCAGTTATCAGCAGGCGCGCCAATTAAATAGACATGAGCAATTGGCGCAACCGCAACTCATTAAGTCAACGGTCAAAGTCTTCCCTTGTGGAAGTTGGCGCAACCGCAACTCATTAATTCAACGGTCAAAGTCTTCCCTTGTGGAAGTTGGCGCAACCGTAACTCATTAAGTCAATGTCAAAGTCTTCCCTTGTGGAAGTTGGCGCAACCGCAACTCATTAATTCAACGGTCAAAGTCTTCCCTTGTGGTACTTCACTTCCTCGTAAAAATATTAAATATACCAACGCACCGCATTAATTAATTGAATTTGAATTTGTTCGTTGACAAGTATGTAATCCATCATTTCAAAGAGAACGATTCCACACCGGCACACCCTCAACCACTCATCAATATTGTCACACCCCCGGCACACCCTCAACTAAACATTTGCTAACGGGTACCTCGGGCAGGGCAGGGCAGTGCCCGTCCCGGGCAGCGGGTAGGCGGGTACAACGGGCACGGATAGGCGGGTTTTTTTTTTAAAAACTCCGCCCTGTCCGTCTCAAACCTATGCCCGTTGCGGGTAGACGGGTACAACGGGCACGGGTACAGCGGGCACGGGCAGGACAGGCACGGGTATTTATTTTTTTGTTTTTTGCTGTTTTCTGTTTTGATTTGTTTTCTTATTTTTTTACCGTGTCGTACGAATATTATTACGTGTTTATAATTCGACTTTTAAAATCTGAATAGTTCAATATCAAATATTGTATATATATATTTATTCGGCTAAGTACAAGTCTACTTATTTATTTCTTTACATGAGTAATTTTATACTAAAATACGCTAGATTACTTGAAATTATGTTGAATTACACTATATTACAATAAATTATGTTCAATTATACTAAATTACGTTAAATTTACAATAACCTCGCTAATTATGCTGAAATACGGTAAAAAAAACACTAAACTACACAAAATTACGCTATAGTAGACTGATTTTGCTCATCTTTCATGAATTATAAAAAATAGTAAAAAAATTCCAAAAATAGTAAAAATTGGTAATCTGCAAGTTCATTATGTAACTAATGTACTGAGCTACTTGGATTGAATGATAGACATGAAAATCTTAATCGGAAACTTCAACTCAAGTTTTGAGGCTCCTCCCTTAGTTTTTTGACGATTCCGACGGTCGGATCGAGCTGAAAAGTGAGTTAGCTTGGTTTTGGGGCTGTGGAGCTCATGTCAAAATTTCAGCCCGATCCGACGGACGGATCAAAAGTTATGCCCTTTTTTGTCAAAATTTCATTTTAAATTGATAATATATTTTCTAAACGTTCATTTATTTTTAATAGGTTAAATAAAATATAAACCAAAAATATCTTAAATCAATTACTTTAAAACAATAAACATTTTAAATTGATAATATATTTTGTAAACGTTCAATTTAAATTGATAATATAAATCTAAATCTAAATTAAATAAAAATTCAAATCTAAATTTAGATGCAAATAAAATTAAATCTAAATTGAATATAAATATAAATCTAAATTAAAATTTAAATTGAATCGAAATCTAATTTAAATCTAAACTAAATTAAATAAAAGGAAAAAAAAAACTCAAAATAAGCCTCTGGATTCTGCCGAACTAAAAGTTGTACTCAAAATAAGCCTCTGCAAGTTAACAGAGCAGGTTTAGCTTCATGCAGCGCAATATTCACATGAAAAGCTGTACTCAGTGCGCTGCCTGTAGCTAAAACTGCTCTGTTAACAGTAGCCAGTGGGGGAAAATTTTTTGAATTAAAGTTGTTCGGCGGGCAGCGGGCACGGGCACGGGTACGGGTACGGGCACGGGTTACCGGGTGCGGGTACACCCGTGGCGGGTGCGGGCAGACGGGCAGCGGGCACGGGTCTGCCGGGTACGGGTACACCCGGGTTTGGCACCAAAACAGGCCACCCTGCCCATTTCAAGCCCGTACCCGTGTACCCGTTTACCCGGGTATACCCGGTCACGGGTACGGGTACCCCGGGCACCGGGCACGGGCGGACCGGGTTCGGGTTACCCTTAACGGGTACTGTCAAATGTCTACCCTCAACCACTCATCAGTATTGTCACACCCCCGACAATTCTACGCGCGTAACTTTTACCATTCATTCAATATACGTAACGACACATTTTACCATTCAATATACGTAACACAAGACATAGATTTTTTTATGCATTGTCAATAACATCTATTATTTTCTCACATCCTAATTTATTTACAATAATTATCTGACATTTTACAGTGGATGATGCTAGAGATATACCATCTGCACCATGTCAGATATAATAAGCCCAAATCTCATATCTTTAGGTGGCTCTGCTGTCAATTATAACCCAAACGTCTAACAAACCTGTGAATTCCACAAATTGAAACAGGTGAGAAATAATAAATTATTCCTCAGTGCTAATTGCCACTTAGGTCATTTGATTCGAAAGAAATTCATATTCATAATGAAATCTCCGCACGAGAAACTAACAGTTCATTTCATAATAACAAATGCAAATGCCCAATAATAGTATCCAATTGAACAACAAAAATTACATAAATAAATCAGAACTCTAAGGATCTTGTCAGAATAAAGGATTTAGGTCAAAATCTTTTAAACCATAAAGTCTGGTAACGTTTGGTTTCTTAACTTTACAATTTATAGTCTGGTAACACTGACAGATACAATAACATGTATATGTTGTGTTATGGCTTAGATTGTTCTAATTATCCTGATACTTTGTTAACAGAAACATTACATAATCAATATCTCAATACTGTCATTATCGGAAAGAAAATTAATGATAAGACAATTCTAACTATCTGACAATTGGTTAACAGAACAATACGAAATCAATATCACAATACTGTCATTATCGGAAAGAAAATCATTGATAAGACAGTTACCACAGTTCATTAGTCTTACAGTCACAATTCATATTTATTCAATATCCCTAACCAACCAGTACTGCGTTCAGTTGGGGTCATTTACCATATGCGCATAAGAGTCCTGGAGTAAAGTCTAGTAGCTAGCTAGACTTTACGATATATTAATCATTTTTCTCCACTATATGGAGGTTCAAGGATTACAGTATTGAATATTCAATCAATTCAATCACTGTGGTCTCAATCAATTATTTGCAATAAGAATCAATCAACCGATAAACAATATCAACATGACAGTCAACAATCTTACTTGTAATTCAGTTCCAATTGTATTGGGTTATGTATATGATGCAACAGTTCAATCAATGCAGTCAATCAAATATTCAAAATGCACAGCGAGTTACGATTTAATTCCTAGTCATAAATCTCAGACTAATTCAATAACCCCGCATCTAATATCGTAGGGCAAATAGAGCGATCAACCATTGCATATTAATTGTTCCGAACAGTCCTGTTAACACTACATCAAAAAGGAGCATCAGCGACCGGTTTTTCGGTCGCAGAAAGTAAAGGCGCCGGTCGCAGATAGTAATTCCAATCGTAGAAAGTCAATTTCGGTCGCTGATACCCCGGTCGCTGTAAGCATTGTCGCAGATACTCTTCTGATGACGTCACCGGTCGCTGAATGACGTCATCCGGTCGCTGATATTTTTTTTGCGACTACTTTTTTGTGTCGCTGTTTTTTTTTCTGACGTCAGAAAAAGGTATCTGCGACCAAAAAAACGGTCGCTGATATTTAAAACCGGTCGCAGAAAGTCTTCTGTCAGATTTTTGGAATTTTTTTTATTATTTAAATTTGCACCATTTAATAATTGGTACGACACGTACCAACATACAACATAAACATACAAACAAATTTAAACATAAACATCGATATATACAATAAATAAATACAAAACATCGATACATACACATAATACAAGACATCGATACATAAATATCGGGAAACTGTATACCATATCATCAAACATAAACATCGAAATGTCAAGTAATATAAACATAAATGTCGAATAACATAAACTGATAATCAAAATGTCAAGTACCATCTAAACCAGAAATGTCAACACAAACATCTGAACAAGATATAAATACCTAAACTAAGCAGTACCATCACCGCCAACATCTGACCCTGCCCCTCGTCATCATCGCCGTCATCATCCTCGTCATCCTGAGGAGCGGGGATCGAGGCCTGCTGCGAGCCCGAACCTTCCTGTGAGATTGTAAGAAAGTAGTTTAGATAATTAGGATTTAGGGTTTAGGATTCACAATTAAAACATACTGAAATATCGAATTTCGTACCTGAGAAGCTCTGAAAGCTAAGTTAATCTGCTCGGTGATCTTGGACATAAACCGATCCTCCATCCTATCAAGTACCCGAGAAGATATCATATCGATATACTCTTCTGTGAGATGCAGAGCCGGCGGCATAGAAGAATATGACTGTGAAGAATGCGACTGAGCGCTGTTAGACCCACTGGAGCGAAACATGCCTCTCGTCTTGCCTGGAACATTAAAAATAAAACAATTAGTATTATCTTACAAAACTAAAAATAAATTTAAAATTGAAGTGACTTTTTATTTTACCTAGAGCACCGAGACCATAGTTATCGTCGTGGGCATTCTGATCAGATATTCCCGTAGAGTACCAGACGTCGCCGTCGTATGCGGGCCATGAGCCTCTATCCTCTCCATACTTATGCACCATAGCTCTCTCATATTTTTCCTGCAAAATTTGTAAAATATAACAAGAATGTTATGTACAACAGGAACCATGATATTTTATAAAACGATTCAAAAGTATTATTACCTGTGCGTTTTTAGCCTTGCCGGTAATGTATTCCCCCGTCTTCTTTTTCGTATGGGTAGGCTGGAACAGTTCATCGGACCATCTGGGTTTCCGCCCTTGTTCTTGCTCCTGTTAAGAATTTGTAAGACAATTTCATTTAAAAAAGATTATCAAGGTTAGTTCGATTAGATTCAATTGGAATGAAAATAGATTAATTTAATGAAAAACAACTTACGAAGCGCTGTTTGTGAACAAGCATGTTCACAGACGTTGTGGCCCCTAAACCTTCAGCATTGGCCCTATTTGAAGCATTCCGCTGGCTCCGATTGGCAAAAACGTCACTACGGCCATATGAAAATCATCATACCAGTCGGTAAAAATCCATCAAAATATCCCCAAATTTAATTAACGTAATCACATCGAGAAAATCAACAACTCGTATGCGATATTTAACAATTTGTTTTCTACATCGTAATTCAAATTTTCGTCAAGGAAAAATTCAAAATTGGGGCTAAATATACATTGAGCATGGCCCGTCAGTGCATACCAGTACCGAGACAACAAGAAAATCAAGAGCAAAAATTCAGATTTTAGCACACACCCAACCCAGAGCCGCATAAACAAGGAACAAGCAAGCACACACAACAAGCAAGAATTTAAAGGGTGTGCTTAGATATTTACCCGAGCGAGAGAGAGATGCAAATCACAAGTGACGGTGGAAATGACCGATACCAAGGAAGCACCTCCCTTCTCGACCTTCACAAATCAGCAAGGAGCACTAGCCACCACACCAGAAAGCTCCAGGTGACACAAACTAGCACCAAGAGCAACAACAAGAACCGAAAGCACAAGCCCACATAATCGCGCGGGTTCGGGTGGGAAAAGAGGCGGGGTTCGGGGGAAAAACGGAAAAGAGGCGGAGTTCGAGCGGGAATCGCGCGGGGGCACAGAGACGGGGTTCGGATCGGCGCGGGGGGCACAGATCGGCGCACTTTTTTTTCTTTTTTTTGGCTAACCTAAGATGCGGGAGACGGAGGAGACAGAGGGAAGGTTCACAGCCTTTTTTACGACACACTTCTGCGACCAGTCCAAAATGGTCGCTGAAAGGTTTTTGCGCCGGTCACAGAAAGTGTCGTCGCCAAAACCATTTCGCGGCTTTTTTTTTTGGAAAAAAAAACCTATCAGCGACCGGCGACTTCACTGGTCGCTGATACTATAGTTTGCTGTAGTGTAAGTCTCATTCCACAGTACATATGCCTATAGCATAATAACATGTTCTCAATTAATACTAATAAATTATCGTCACAATACAATATACATATACTAACAACTAATTGATCACGTGTGTTTCTTATTCGTTGCTAATTAATGACTTCATTTATTAATTATTTGCTTAGTTCTTAACCTTTAACATACTTTACTTTATACTTTTAATTTCTGTCTTATTCAAGGTCCAACAATTTCCAATGCAACGTTCAAAGTCTAATACTGTATTGCGCAGAAAGTTGCACAACGGTAGAAGGTGTGTGCATGCATTAAATGCCTCATGGTTCAATGCTCTCTTATTTTTAAGACATGGGGAGAACATCGAACTTGAAACATTTACTTCTTTCTACAATTTCTTCGGTTCACCATCGACAGACCTACTGTTCATAATAAGTCTATCGAGATAATTTATTGATTGTGGGGACGTTTAACTCCCAGCGGGCGCAAGTCTCAGCTGTTAATTACATCAGATGACCCTTCCAAGTTATTACTGAATACCTCGTCCATTCCGGGATTTGTGCCTATTTGTTGTGAATTGAAAAAGGGGGCTAAAGGGGGACTCATGTATTGATTTTGGTTTGCTTAGGTTTCTATGCATTTGGATATATGTGTGTGTGTGATTTTTATATTAAATAATATTTACTGTATTTTAGAATAGGAATTTAAATATTTAAGAAGCATATGTACATTATTTATTTATACTTATCTATGACATATTTATTTGCATTTTTTTTGTTAATCATTTATGTCATTTGATTTTAAAGAAGGGTATTTTGGTCATTTCAGGATTTGGCTGATGCTTGGATATATTCAATTTTAATTTAGAAACATGAAGGATTCCATTTGGGTTCATTTGGAGGTGGTTTGAGTCAATTTGGACTTAAGATGAAAAAGTTATGTTTGAAAAGGACTGAGAAGGACTTATTTGTAAATTATTTATATTTTGTCAAGGGTTTGTTTACAAAGCCGAGAGGATATGAATTTGTAATTTGGGCTTTATGTGGGGTTTTAAGTGAAAATTGGGTCCTTAAGGACTTGTTTGAGATGATTTTAAGCTGTCAAGGGTCTTTTTGTAATTTGGTAAGGACTGCGCTGTGAACTGAGTTTTGTCATAAGGACTTATTTGTAGAAGAGCCTTGATTCGATGATTTAGGTTCCGAGATTCACATGTTGGGCTTTGAGATGTGGATTTGGGCTTTATGATTAGTGTTAAACATCTTTGATTTAATCATGGGCCTTGGGATCTAGTCATCAAACTTTGAGATTGGTGCACAACGTTGAGATTCGCTCAAGGGAAGTCTCTCATTTAATCTGACAGGTGGGTCCCCTGAGCAGTGGGCCATGCGGCCATCAAACTTGATTTTGGGCCTTTGGATTTCTTTTGATCGCAAGATTCGGATTTTTAGTTTAAAATTTGATTTGGCGCTGAGATCCGACGGTTCGTGCAATTTTAAACTCCGCGCAGGGTTGATGAACTGGGATTTCGTCCCCGATCTCAGGGTTTTGAGCTCCGATGACCTCCCGATCACGGCAAGGCGAGGGACAAGCATGATTAGCATCGCCTTGATCTCCTGAGTCCGTAGCATCTGTCGTCGGCGGCTATGGATTGTCGAAGGTGGCAATTCACGGCCAAGGGTGGATTCTGACATCAAACTTAGTCTTCGATTAGATTTCTTTGTATTCCCTTAACGATTTCTTTCAATTGGCTGTTTGTTTATCATTATATTGTGACATAAGAATTAGTCATAGCATTGATTTGAGATTTAATCGAGATCTAAGCATGACTCGAGCTATGATACTTCGACTTAGCTTCGGTTTAAGGTTGATTGGATTAACAAATCTTCTCAATCATAATTAAAGCACATAAAGAGTTTATTTAAGCTCTTTAAGATACTCTAATGATGACAGAGGCTTAATCATGACATGAATCTCGAATTTGAGGTATTAGTGAATATGAGTCACATAAATCCTTTATAACACTGAGTCACTTTATCTTTTTATATTGATTGACAAATATATATTTCTTTGTTACTAGATCACAGATAAAGGTTTAAATTAAGCTCAGAACAAGTTTCATAATTTTTTGTGATTTTATTTCCATTTTTAAACATTTGTTTAGGCAGAAGGGTATTAGAGGTCATTTTGCCAATTTTAATTGCTGGATTTTCTTATTTTGGAAGCTGAAAATTTGAAAATTCATAGAAAATAGAAATAAAATCCAAATAATATAAAATTTGCGTTCATTTTGTGTATTTTGAAGTCTTCTATCTAACTGTGATATTCATTTTTCAATTTGGTCTTTAAATCATTTTTATTGCTTAATTTACCAACAAGTCATCTTTATTTCTCTAATGCTGGAATTTCTGTTTTTGATGCTGGACTTTGGAAATTCATAGAAAATCGAAATAAAATCAGAAAAATGTGAAATTTGTGTCCATTTTATGTGTTTTGAAGTCATTTATCTGACTGTGCAATTTGTTTTTCATTTTGAGCTATGGAGTGACTTATGCTGTTCATTTTGTAAACAGGGGTCAAATTTGGCATTTTGAAAGGTACTCATGTACCAGTAGCCTTTATTATGCTTTTCATTGATCAGAGTCAAAATAACGATAATTTACGTAGGGTTTTGGCTTAGGTTTTGCATATTTTCTCATACTTATGTTTAATAATTAGAGAAAAAGGCTACTGTCACCCTTCTTTATGTTTTATTACAGAAAATAGGTTTTGGGACTATTTTACATCAAATGGAGCAAGAATCGGGTCAATCGGATAAGCGACGCTCATCGACTAAGTCTCTGTTACGGTCTGTATTGCCTGATACGGACCCAGCCCAATTCGGACCGTATCAACTGATACGGCCAGCAATGAAAGTCTCAATTCGGACCGTATCACCTGATACGAACCGTAATGAAAATCTCAATTCGGACCGTATCACCTGATACGGACCATAATGAAGGCGCCCTTTGGGGAATAACCGCTGACAGCTGTTTCCAGATCAGTTTCTTAGCCCCTACTCAACCTCCAGACGTCCCTCCACTCCTATATAAGGCCCCTGGGCAGAAGAAGAAGTTATCTTTGTAATTAGGGTTAGATTTGATTAAAGTGAGAAGAGAGGAGTGCTTGTAACTATGCCGTTCCGCGGCTAAGTTCCTTTTCTTAGGGCTAGGCAGTAAACCTTGTCACTCTTGATGTTTTGATATATATATTTATGTTGATTATGGTTTCTTGTTGTTGTACTAAAATGCTTTTGTGATTTACTATCTCTTCATCTAATTTCAATGATATAGTTTGAGTCCGTTAGGGTAGTGACAGTACTTTAATGGTAAGAGAAACTATTTGTATGAATTAGTCTCGTCGAGATCTATTAGGTTTATCTGAAGAAAACCTTAGCGGGGAAACCATAAACCAGACCAACAAAACGCGTACCAAATTCCATCACATGCGTAAAGTAAATCGCAGTGATCTGTGTAATAATTTGGGGTATTTGAGAGATCAGACATTTGCGTAAAGTAAATCGCAGTGTCCTATGTAGAATCTCGGTGAAAGATATGTCATTCTTGCGTAACATAAATCGCAGTGACCTATGTGGTGTCTTTCATTAAAACAATAACAGGAAATCAGACGCAACAGGAATATATTGTCAAGGCGGATTGAGTGGCAATGGTGTGCCGAAACCCTAGGAATTCTCATCTCTATCTTTATTTTAATTACTTTTAATTGCTTCCTAATTTACATTGATCAAAACAACATCTCTCAATTTTCATATTTTGTCTAGCCTTTCGAAAGATTGTGATTCGATCGCTCAAAGCATTGAGCCAATATTCTCTGTGGATCGACCTCGTATATACTACTCGATAGGATTGTGCGCTTGCAGTCCGAACCGATAGCATTTCCGAGTTTATAAATATTAAAAGAAACATTGCTCTCTTTTGAGTGATCAAGCTTTTTGGCGCCGTTGCCGGGGAATAACGGTTCATTGTGCAAGGCCTCGCGAGACGCTCTTGCTTTGACCATTGAATGCAATTAATTAGAAACGCCTAGATTTCTTTTTATTTTCTGCATTTTTATTTTTCTTTTATTTTCAATTTCGATTTTATTTTATTTTCCTTTTTATTTTTTCAGTTTTAGTTTAATTTTCAGATTTTCTTTTCTTTTTAGAACACTGCACGCTGGCTGAATCATCCGTACGAAGATCCGAGATGATTGCTAGTAGGAGAGGACAATTCGCTTCCACATCATCGATAAGAACCAATCATAGTTCTTCATCAAGTAATTATGAAAGCGAAGAAGACTCAGATTCGATCAACATGAATATCCCACTGAACGAACCGATCAATAATGGAAGACAACACAATGGTGATAATGGAGTTCACGATGCAACAAGACCCAAACTTCTACGAGACTATTGCGTACCGCACGCGAATGATCCTAATTCTAGCATAAACCCGCCAACTGTTACAAACCGTAATTTTGAAATCAAACCTGCTCTCATAAATATGGTTTCGCAACAGCAATTTGGAGGATTTCCACATGAAGATCCACATCTTCATCTGTCGATTTTCCTAGGGATATGCGAGACGATAAAGATCAACGGAGTTACCGATGAAGCAATCAGGCTAAGGCTATTTCAATTCTCATTAAAAGATAAAGCAAGAGCATGGTTGTTTTCCTTACCGGCCAATTCCATTCAAACTTGGGACCAATTGTTTAATGTGTTTATTGCAAAATATTTTCCACCATCCAAAACTTCAAGACTTAGAAAAGCAATTACTAATTTTGAACAAAGGGATGGTGAATCATTGTGTGAAGCATGGGATAGATACAAGGATATGTTAAGGTGTTGTCCACATCATGGTCTAGAAAGATGGTTGATTGTTCAAACTTTTTATAGTGGTCTAAACCCTATCGATAGGTTGTTTATTGATGCTTCCGCAGGAGGAGCAATCATGAATAAGGAACCTAACGAGGCTTACAACCTAATTGAAGAGATCGCGATCAACCAACACTACTGGACCCCTGAGCTCAAAAAGCCAACTCCAACACCTGGCATACAGAAAGTAGATGAAATATCCATGCTAAGCGCAAAGATCGATGCTTTGCAACTAGCACTCAATAAGCAGACCAAGCAGCGAACGATAGCAGCAGTCAATGCCGCAACAACATGTGGCTATTGTGAAGGAGCGCATGAGATGACCGAATGTATGAATGTGACGGAAACTGAGGAAGAAGCAGAGCAAATAAATGACATCGACAACAGCTTTCGACCTCAGCCCGCCTACAATTCATACCATCCAAATAACCGAAATCATCCAAATCTCTCATATGCAAACAATCAAAGACCTGCTGCATCTCAACAAAACTATCAACCGAGGCAGTGCAACCAACCACAGCAACCTAACATCACATCACTAATGGAGAGATTCCTAGAGAAGCAAGACGAGACAAACGCCGCAATCACGCAAACGGTCAAAACCTTAGTAAGCCACGTCAAGAACTTAGAGGGTCACATCTCCAAGATGGAAAAAGAACTCTCAAGCATTACACGCGGAAAAGGCAAATTTCCGGGCCAACCGGAAGAAAATCCTAAAGAGAGTTGCAAGAACATCACACTAAGGAGCGGCACAGCTTACAAGGGACCTCCTATGCCCGATCTAACTTCCGATGAGATACATGCAGAGCCATCACATTTCGAAGAATACGAGCCGCAACAACCGGAGCTGCCCATATTCGAACTGCAGGCAGACCTTATTGAGGAGCAGAATGACACCGTAGGTGGAGACAAGCGACAAACCAAACCTGAATACATTTCACCACCACCCTACAAGCCACCTCTGCCATTCCCTCCAAGGCCAGCCAAGCAAAAGATGGAGCCACAATTTGAAAGATTCATGGAGACACTCAAGCAACTACAAGTCACTATCCCCTTCACTGAGGCAATTGCAAGCATACCCTCGTATGCTAAGTTTCTGAAGGAGATCCTTTCAAATTGCAACAAACTCCAAGAATTTTCAACAATTCCGCTCAATCGGGAATGTAGTGCGCTCGTGCAAAGTAAATTACTGGAAAAGTTGAAAGATCCGGGAAGCTTCTCGATACCATGCACAATTGGCACGACGAATTTTACGAGGGCTTTATGTGATCTGGGAGCAAGTGTGAGTCTAATGCCAAAGGCAGTGTTTGACAAATTAGAATGTGGAGAACTTTCACCAACACAAATTGCATTGCAACTAGCTGATCGATCAATTCGATATCCTGAAGGAGTGCTGCTGGATGTACCGATCAAAGTTGGAGACTTTTGGATACCTGGAGATTTTGTTGTGGTTGACATGGAAGAAGATGAACACATTCCAATCATCCTTGGAAGGCCATTCCTCGCCACATGCGGAGCAATGATTGATGTTAAGAACGGGAAAATTTCACTGAATGTCGGAAAAGACAAGGCGGTCTACGACATAAACAGAGCTTTGAAATACCCTTCTGACATTGATCGTGTCTTCAATTTGGGTATCATGGATGAATTTGAAGAGGAAGAATATCCATATGATGAATTGGGAGAATCCATGGGTATAGAGGAACTGGACAACCTTTTTAGAGGGGAAGATGACGCTGACATTGATCGTGTCTTCAGTTTGAGTATCACGGATGAATTTAAGGAGGAAGAATATCCATATAATGAATTGGGAGAATCCATGGGTATGAAGGAATTGGACAACCTCTTTAGAGGGGAAGATGACGAAAGGCAACTCGAGCAATACACCACCGCTGAACCTGATGAAGCCTACGCTGAAACTTGCGCGAGTTGTGCCACTGTCATAACAAAAGAAGAGGAAGAATCTCCCAAATCTAAAATTCTGCAGTCCGTGTCGCCTAG
The DNA here is from genome assembly GCA_025461045.1 of Carex parvula. NCBI lineage: Eukaryota > Viridiplantae > Streptophyta > Magnoliopsida > Poales > Cyperaceae > Carex > Carex parvula. Next base: position 393,017 of record JAJGRW010000786.1, read on the forward strand.
CACGGTCAGTAGTAAAGTGAAGAAAAGGGAGAAGACAACCTCTCATCCACGACTCGAGCTCAAACCTCTTCCATCCAACCTCCGTTACGAATTCCTGGGACCTAACCAAACCTACCCGGTGATTGTCAGTTCTCGGCTCGATAATGTTCAATCCAACAAGCTCGTCAACATACTCAAGATGCACCGAAAGGCTATTGGCGACAAAATAGACGACATCAAAGGCCTTAGCCCGACCGTCCCTATGTACCGCATCCTACTTGAAGATGAGACAATGGAAGAAAGGCAAGAATTAGAAAAGAGTTGGCACACACACCCGCATGAAAACAAGCTTTTCGATCCTCTGTTGACTCCAATTTCTATCAAACCGGAAGAAACCAAAGTTCCAATCATAGAATCAAGGCCTCTTCCAACAGTCCTCAACATTATCACACCAAAAAGTTCTTGGGAGAACTATGATGCGGTCCATGGTCGGAAGGTGAAGATAAAATAGTTCGTGGTTTGTCCGGAATCTCAATGAAACAAGGGGTCGAGCTAATGACTTTAAACAAGCGCTTCTTGGGAGGCAACCCAAGGCCATTTTTATATTTTTCATAATATTTATTTCTAGTTTATTTAGGACCTTAACAGAGAAACAACTCACATCCACCTTTTTCCTATAATCAGGAGAATGTATCAGAGGAATGACTCGATCAAAGACACTACGGAAGACAGGAAAATACCCTCTGGTACGATCCGTATCAATCAATACAGACCGTACCAGTGGATACGGGGTGAAAGAAGGAGAGAAGAGAGAAGTGGTGAATACGGTCCGTATTCAAAGAAGTTAAGACTAAAGGTAGTTATCGGTATCATGCAAAACGAATTGGATACGGACCGTATCAACCAATACGGTCCGAATGAAGGCTAATTCAGAAGATGCGAACCCGTTAACAAAGAGACATTTGAAAACCCGCGAGAATCACATCTCATAACCGTTAAATCCTATGGTTTGAACTCCTAAACCTCTCTCTCTCTCCTCTATTCTTTCTCCCTCTATCTCTCATCTTCCTCCCTCTTCCTTCCTTGCCGAGACCGAGCCCACCTCCTTGCCGCCGATCACCATCACCACCGCACTCATCACTGCCTCTCCTTGGAGCCGCCGCTGCTGCCTTCTTCTCTGCACCATCCGATGCCCCTATAAGTGAATATGATCAGTTCATCCAAGCTATGCAATGGATGAACCTGAATTTTTAAGATCTTGCCACACGCTCGCGAGAGAGCAGCCAGCAGATTAAGCACAACCTCTCCTCACTTCACCAAAAGGTCGATCAAGTCCGCAACAGCATGGAGGAGATCCGGAGAAGTGTTGATGGGGGAAGGCGCGCGATCCAACAAGCGCGCTACCTCAATCAACAGTACTACCAGTTCGCCCTCGATCCGGACTCTAGTACCAGCCACCGCTCTACGGACTTTTCGACCCATCATTCTACGAGGAGATCCAGCGACCACCACCACCTCCACCACCTCAGGATTGAGGTGCAGTGAGTTGTATCTTTTCCGGGTCTTTTTACTTTACTACTTCCTTTATTTTTATCTCTCGAGCATTGGGGACAATGCTCAATTTTATTCAGGGGGTAGGAGGTAAATTGACCATGTATCTTTAAAAATTTTCGCATTTTAAATTATTAGGTGCTAGTAGTTTTACTCAATTTTTGACTAGGGTTGGAGGCTTTACCGAAAATCCTAGAATGATTAGATTGAGCTTTTTAGCTAGCTTGCATTTTTATTTTTTTTAGGAGTAGGTTAATCAAATAGGAATTGTTTTAAATTGAATTCGGCTAAGGATTAGACAATTGGCCATGATACAAAAATTCAAAATTTTTAAAATAATTAGTGATCTCAAAGTGAACAATTAATTGCTAACCATGAATGTTGACCAAAATCGCAAACCCTAGAAATTTTTATTGTTGAGTAATTTATTTTTACAAAGTCTTTTAAGCTTGATAGTGTTTTAGAATACCCATTTATTATAGATAGACCCCCTAGCGAAACTATGCAATAATTTCTTGTATGAATGAATACTTGGAATTGTGTGTAATCATGGTGCTTGTGACACAAAAATATTTTATTTTTTAGAAAAACAATAGAAAACTACAAAAAAAAATAAGAAATGAGAAAAAATCCAAAAAAATAGAAAATTCAGAAGAAAAAAAATAGAATAAAAGATGGAGGATAAAAAAAGAGTACGGGTGCCTACGCAAGACTGGTTACCAATAGGCTCGAGAAAAACTCCCAAATTTTAATTCTTGTATATATTTAATTTTTCAAAAAATAGTCACAAGTACCAACACACTTAGTTGTCATACTTTGCTCCAATCAATTGGGAAGGAAAATCAAAATTTATATCATTAGAATTCCTATTGATTGGAAGGGATCCATTTATAATCGAAGGGAAATTAATACTCTCAAATTTAATGATATTTGTGAAGTAAATTGTTCGATAATAATTTTTCTAGGGTAAGCATAATGAGGTCAATCATGGGGTGAATAAATTGTTCAAGGGAGAGGTCATGAATATTTTAGAGTTCTAAATTTTTATTTTCATGCCAATTGTACCAAACCCAAGTTCTAATTTAATTTTAAACAAGTCCTTGAGATTGTATGGTTTAACCTAGACCGGATCTTTGACCAGCTGGGATGTCGTTGCTTGAGGACAAGCAACAATTCAAGTTGGGAGGCGTGATCAGAGTCAAAATAACGATACTTTACGTAGGGTTTTGGCTTAGGTTTTGCATATTTTCTCATACTTATGTTTAATTAATTAGAGAAAAAGGCTACTGTCACCCTTCTTTATGTTTTATTACAGAAAATAGGTTTTGGGACTATTTTACATCAAATGGAGTAAGAATCGGGTCAATCGGATAAGCGACGCTCATCGACTAAGTCTCTGTTACGGTCTGTATTGCCTGATACGGACCCAGCCCAATTCGGATCGTATCAACTGATACGGCCAGCAATGAAAGTCTCAATTCGGACCGTATCACCTGATACGGACCGTAATGAAGGCGCTCTTTGGGGAATAACCGCTGACAGCTGTTTCCAGATCAGTTTCTTAGCCCCTACTCAACCTCCAGACGTCCCTCCACTCCTATATAAGGCCCCTGGGCAGAAGAAGAAGTTATCTTTGTAATTAGGGTTAGATTTGATTAAAGTGAGAAGAGAGGAGTGCTTGTAACTATGCCGTTCGCGGCTAAGTTCCTTTTCTTAGGGCTAGGCAGTAAACCTTGTCACTCTTGATGTTTTGATATATATATTTCTGTTGATTATGGTTTCTTGTTGTTGTACTAAAATGCTTTTATGATTTACTATCTCTTCATCTAATTTCAATGATCTAGTTGAGTCCGTTAGGGTAGTGACAGTACTTTAATGGTAAGAGAAACTATTTGTATGAATTAGCCTCGTCGAGATCTATTAGGTTTATGTGAAGAAAACCTTAGCGGGGAAACCATAAACCAGACCAACAAAACGCGTACCAAATTCCATCACATGTGTAAAGTAAATCGCAGTGATCTGTGTAGTAATTTGGGGTATTTGAGAGATCAGACATTTGCGTAAAGTAAATCGCAGTGTCCTATGTAGAATCTCGGTGAAAGATCTGTCATTCTTGCGTAACATAAATCGCAGTGACCTATGTGGTGTCTTTCATTAAAACAATAACAGGAAATCAGACGCAACAGGAATATATTGTCAAGGCGGATTGAGTGGCAATGGTGTGCCGAAACCCTAGGAATTCTCATCTCTATCTTTATTTTAATTACTTTTAATTGCTTCCTAATTTACATTGATCAAAACAACATCTCTCAATTTTCATATTTTGTCTAGCCTTTCGAAAGATTGTGATTCGATCGCTCAAAGCATTGAACCAATATTCTCTGTGGATCGACCTCGTATATACTACTCGATAGGATTGTGCGCTTGCAGTCCGAACCGATAGCATTTCCGAGTTTATAAATATTAAAAGAAACATTGCTCTCTTTTGAGTGATCATTCATCAATGGTCCTTTGTTTGGCTGTGTACCAAGAATTAGTACAGGGGTATTAAAGCATGGTAGAAGGGCTGGTTAAGGTCAAAACATGTTTGAAAGGCTTGAAAGCCACTGTTCTGTACCAGTAAAAAAAAAGAAAAGAAAATCAAGAAAGCTCCAAACTTCATTATCTCAACATTTCTAAATATCAAAAATTGTCAGAACCTGGAAACATGCAGAAAGGTCCCTTTTTGTTTTAAAATCATGATTTGGGTATTCTTTTTAATTGATCATTGGACAAATCCTTGAGATATCATGGGATTAAATATACAAATGACAAGATTCAGCATAGCTGATGTCTATTTGCAATTTAGTCCTCCTTCTCTCACCATTTGCATATAGGTTCTGATTTTATCAAAATTTCTGCACACTTGCATATGCATTAACCTTTGATCAATTAGCTCCTTTATGCAAATAGGTCCTTGGGATCTTATGTTGAGAGAATGATGAAGGAGACACACTAGCTCAACTTCAACACCTCTTGTGTAATAATTTTTTTATTTGTCACTTCTATTCCTATTAATTCTTTTATAAAATAATTGACATAACTTCAATATAAAAGGAGACCAACACTGGCTCAACTCTTATATCTTCATTAGTCCATTATTTTAGAAAAGAATTAAAGGCTTGGTTGAAAAAGGAGAAAAGAAAACCTTCAAATGTATATATAAATAAATCTTCTTTTTATCTCTTTTTTTTTATAACAGAATAGTGAAAAGCTCCAAAAGGCTAAAATAGTTATTAATTTTCTTTTTATATATAATTTTAGAGAAAACAGAAAAAGTAAAAGAGGGAATTATATGCATTTTTTATTTGATCATTAGGCTAGAACATGTTTAGTTCATTATGAAATGAACTCGAATATCATGTAGCCTTCACTCTTTATTTACTCATTCAAACAAGACTTCAAATAAAGAGCACAGTACTTAAAAGAAAGGAGGAAAAATGCAAAGGAAATCGAAAAGAAGCAAGAAAAAGGAAAAAATAAGAACAAGAGAGGAAGTTCTTCATTTCAATATCAAAATATACATGAGCTAGCCTATTTAAGGCTTACATCTTCATTCTTTTTACCTATTCAATTCTAATTTTCTGTTGAGAAGGAGAAGAGAAGAACTTCTAAACTATTTCTTTTGCACTATCTCAATTTTCTTTTCTTGCTCTCTGTTGCTTACTGTTGGGTGTAGTAGTGGTGGGTAGTCTATTGAGTATATCTTCATCTTCAATTCATCTCTTTATATAGGCTAAAGGGCATAGGGTTTAGGGTTTTGGCTAGGCTGAGTTGGCATGTCATTCATCCCTTGATTTTCTTCATTCTTCATTTTAATGCTTCAGATCCTTTGCTTATGTATTAAGCCTTCATTTGCAGGTGTTTTGGCTAATAGGAAGCAGCCATGTTGGCAATCCATGGGGCTGAGTATTCATGGCCCTTGATTTTAATCTACTTAATGGCTAGGATCCTTGTACATTGAATCATATATCTCCTGCATGCCTGGAGATAATATTCTTCTAATTTGGCATTTAGTTTGAGCTTCTGGGATAGGTGTACATGAGGACAAGGCCTCTGATGCGCCAGCTGAGAACATGATAACATGTGCTTGAGGGCAATTCGGCTTAATATAGTCTATAGCCGTTTTAATTGTCTCTCAACCTTCAGGGATGCCACAGTGTGTGTACAACATAAGAGTATCATGCCTAGTGGAGTATCATACCCTCTAGACTGCCAATTTCCATTTTTGGTTCTGCTACATTGCTTTCCATATACACAGTAATGCCAGTATCCAATTTTGGATGTAATTGGGGCACACCCATTGATTAGAGTATTAAAAGGGCTCACTGAATCCCCAACGACCCATTTTAAATATCCAAAAGGGCTTTGTTCTTTCCAATTTTTCTTTTAATTTGATCAAGTCCCAATCACACGAGTTCTAAGGCTCTAGCTAGTTAACTCATTTTCTTCTTTGAATTAAATAGCTAAAGGATATCTCAAGGAGGTAAGCAATGCATATACTCCTTCAATTTCGCATTCTGCAGCTTAGCTTATCGGGTCTCAAACTCGCCCGATTTTCCTTTTCTTCATTTACTTTCGTTGGGTGCTCGAGAGATCGAATTGGCTGAGCTAGCAATGTCGTCTCATGGTACAATACCCGACTTTACAAAGGATTGGATTAATTTGGTCCTTCCTTTATGAATTTTCTCTTTTCTTTACTTCCTTCGACCACCGGAAAGGAATGGAAACGGAGAAGAAGAAGGCGGGACTGACAAGGGTGCGGGGTCCGCTTGTCAGTCTTGCTAGGGAGCGGGGACTGCTCATTTGTTATTACTTTCTTCTTGGGTGCTCTCGTTTCATCGTAAACCATTTATTAAGCTTGTATTGGCTTACGGTACTCTGGGTTCACGCAGAACAAAGGGATTGAAGGCGCTGAATTGAAACTCAGCGCCTTTGGGTCATATACGGGTGGTTATGGTTCACCGTGAGCCGAGTCACTGACCTCATATTTTACATAGCACGGTGTACATGGTCCAGGTCTGTCTATTTCAGGGGCTCAGCGATATTGGTTCTGAGTCTCTGACTAGTGGGCCCTGCCTGTCAAGTTTTTGTTGATACACTCCAATTTGCACCCAGAGTGTTTAGTGTGGCTGCTAGGGGTACCCTATGCCACGTGGCACTAATCAGAGCCTCCTGTTTTGTAAATTTAATATTTTTCTAACCATTTTGGGTTAGGAAATGTGCCCTATATCAAAATTCATGATTATTTGAGTGGGATTTAATCATGGACTTTGTTTAACAAGTTTTATTTCCAATTTTGTGGCATTGTGTCGAACTAAAGTATGGTTAAACCTTTATTGACCAATTTGGACAATTAAGTGGCATCTTTGTCCAAATAACTAAAATCTTGACTTTTTAGGATCAAACAAATACAAGTCTATTATTTCCCAAAATACAAATATATCTTGTTCAATTATCTTTTCTTTTAAGTTTCAGTTTGATTCAAGCCAAACTTCGTTAATTTATTTCATCCGACTTACATGTGCAAAACTATATGTACCAAAGCCCCTCTGACAAGTTTAAAGTATTAACTTGCTGAAATTTTACAAATTAAACCCGGAAGCTCTTAACTGATATACCACTAATAAATTAAGGTCACAAGACAAGGATGGTATTACATTAGTGCAAGACCAATTGAGCTCTGAACCAAAAATCTGAAACTTAATTCATTTAACAATCTTTTTATACTTTAGAAACATTAATCCATTCCTACATATATTTCATTATCTTGTTTAAGTTCAATCTTGTTCTATTTGCATTTTTGTCCCTCTGACATGTTCTAATTCTCAACTTAGGGTAATTTGCAACTTTAACCCCTAAAACCTTGAACTATACCAGTTTGACTATAGGCACTGGTTTTGAACAATACTCATGTCAAGAGATGAAAATTTAATGGTCAAACAATCCCAATTCTTTATTTTCAACATAATCAATATAATAAAGATATTGGAGTTATACTAAGGTTTAAGTCATATGGTGATGATATAGAAGAAGAAACATTATCAACCATTTCAAAAGACCTGAATAAATGCTTACAGAAAAGGTTAGACCTCATTTGCTAGCTTAAAGATGTTTATGGTGAACCATTCCTGCCCCCCGCCCTCAAGAGACTTGAAATTGGTTCTTGCTTCATCACAGATAAAATCTTAGCTGGGTCTTTGCATGGACTTATCTCCCTAATCCACTTGAATCTCAAGAATATCATAACTATCAGATGTATACCTAAAGAGGTCCTTAGTTCCCTGACCAATCTCCTGAATCTTGAAATTAACGACTTGCTTCCAAAACATGTTCAAAACCAATCCGTACCAGTAAGAGAAGGGTGTTCAACTATTCAACATTAATTGGCACACACCCAGCTAGTAACTTCTAATCACGAGAGCTAACTCACAAGGTTTTCTTAAACCACAAAGTGGACTCCGGCAGGGGTGTGCCCTATCTCCTTACATTTTTATCATTGATATGGATATATTGTCGCGAGATTTAACTCACAAGGTGCTTAAAGGGACACTCAAAGGGGTCAGAATTGCCCTCACGGCTTCTCCGCTCACCAACTGTTTGTACGCGGACAATTTGTTGATATTTGGCAAGGCATCTCTTTCTGAAGTTCAAGTTATTCTCTAGTCTTTGGGCAACTTCATGGCGGTATCGGGTCAGGTGATTGGACCGGAAAAAAGTGATATCTGGTTCAGCTCCAAAACACCATTGCTGACACAGCAGCAAATTGCATGCATCCTCAAGGTCAACAGGGGGGAAGTGGCAACTAAATATCTAGGAGCTCCAATCTCTGACACCAAGGACTCTTATGATTATTTAGTTGAAACTTTCTCGAGACGGTTGCAATCGTGGAAGGCCAACTTACTCTCGCAAGCGGGTCGGTTGATCCTAATAAAATCGGTACTCCAGTCGCTGCCAGTCTATCACATGGCTACGGCTAAATTGCCAACTTCAGTCTGACAGGCGCTTACTAACCTCATGAGAAGGTTTTATTGGGGGAAATTAGAAAAAAAACCGGTACATGGCATATGTTTCTTGGGATACGATTGCAAGACCGGTTCTGGAAGGTGGTTTAGGGATTAGAGACCTGGCAACAGTCAACAATTCCCTTCTCCTTAAATCCCTCTGGCGCGTTGCCTCTGGTACCAACTCGCAATGGGTTACCCAGGTAAGAGCGAAGTACTTTCCAAGGTCTTTCCTCTGGCTCTCAAACAGGACCTACAAGTGTACCAGATTTTGGCGTTCCCTAATGAACCTACGAGATGATTTTGCCCCTACGATTCAATGGGAGCTTGGAGAAGCTTCCTGCACTGTCTTTGGTCAGCCCTGGTACCCGCTATCATTACAGCAGCAGCCACAAAACTATCAGCAGTCTCGGATTCAGATCAAGGACTGTCTAATCAGAGAGGAATGTGCGCTAGCCTTGTGGGATGTCAACAAGCTCACAGATTTGGTGGGATGTGCTCAAACACTAAATATAGTCTCTACAATCCAACCCCCAAATGACTCTATTAGACCTGACCGCCTAATCTTCCACTTGAGCACTAATGGCCAGTTCAATGTGAGCAAGGCTTACACCCAACTCAGGAAACCGGTAACAAGTTCAACTCCGGCAGATCACAGGCTCTGGGGTCAGGTTTGGAAGAAGGGTAGTGTGCTGCCCAGACTCAGACTTTTCCTTTGGCGACTCCTCCACAAGGCTTTACCTCTAGGAAAGATCTTATCTCAAAGGGGCATCAGATTGGATCCTACTTGTGTTCTCTGTTCAAACGGGGATGAAGATATCTCACACCTACTTTTCCACTGTGCTTTCTCACGCATGTGCTGGTTCATCTCACCTCTAGCCCTACGATCCCACCTCCTGTCTGGCGAACTCCAACATATACTTCTTCATTGCATGGATGTTCTCTCGGACGAACAATGGAACTGTTTCGTTAACATTGCGTGGTCCATCTGGAGATGTCGAAATGAAATGGTGTATGCCCAAAAGCACCCTGAAAGCTCCAGGTTTCTCCAAATCCTCAAGGAAGTCTCTACGGAGACCATGTTGGCGGAAAACGGAAATCCTAAAGTTCGAGCATTACCTCCAACTACACCATCAGCGGCACCGTGTCAGTACTCCTGTTATGTGGATGGTTCCTGGAAGAGTGACTGGTTGGGCGGTATTGGTTTTGTGATTTTTAATCGCCAAGATTTGATCCTCTATCACTCTTCTAAGGCCAAGGCGTGCTGCCCAATCCAGGCAGAAGCCATTGCTTTGAAAGCGGCAGTCAATTGGGTAAATTTGAATGGCCTCCACCCCTGTAACTTCTACACTGATAATCTCACTTTGGCACAAATGTGTAACCATCAGCAACCGACGGATGACATGGACTGGAGGGCTTTTCATGAATCTTTGCATATTTGGAAGGTTTTCAGGGAGAATTCCAATCTGCATTGCACTCACATAGGTAGGGATCTCAATTCTGAGGCCGATGGTTTAGCAAGGAAGGGTAGAATTGAAGGTTGGTCTGTAACAGGGTACATGTACCCGACCTTTAGGCCCTAGATTTTTTTCACAGAAAGGTTTTTAGGAAGCTTTTTATCTGTTAAAAATGCTACGTGAATCCATACAAAGCTATTGTAATCTTTGCCTACGGGCTTATAATAAAAAAAAAAAATCACGAGAGCTAAGTCATCCAATCACAAGAGCTAGGTCAAAGAGAGCATTTGGCGAATCCGATAGAAGGACAAAGGAAGTCAGAAAAAGAAAAAGAACAAGGTTTCTCGAAAATGATCAGAGAGAACGGTGGAATAAATTAAAGAAAATAAAACCCATAACGAGATAAGTATAAGCAAATTAATAAAATATAAAGTAATGGAAAGGCTAACCATATCCATTAATTATTTACATCATTAATTCATCTCTAGTTTAAATTTATCTCTTTCTTGTATAAGATTTATCAATTCCCAATTTCAGGATTTGAAGATCCAAATTAAATTTTCTTATAACTTTTGCTAATTTCATTATTCAAATTTTATTTTCACTCAATTCAATTATTATGATATTTTAATCAACTAGTCAGATATATATATATATATATATATATATATATATATATATACATAGAGAGAGAGATGGGCTATGGTGCATTGCAATGCATAGGCACCCTTGTGCATTGGACCATAAATCACCGATTCAAAGTCCAAATGACCGATCCAAACCGTTCATCTTGTTCTCCATATTAATATGTACTTGGAGACCAAATTTTACATTTTTTGGAATTTTTTTACTATTTATTAAGCCACTTTGAAAGTTTCTGATCCAACGGTGAACAGTAAAAAACAGTAAAATTTTCTGGACCACCAGATTAGAAACTTTCAAAGTGGCTTAATAAAAAGTAAAAAAATTCCAAAAAATGTAAATTTTGGTCTCCAAGCACATATTAATATGGAGAACAAGATGAACGGTTTGGATCGGTCATTTGGACTTTGAATCGGTGATTTATGGTCCAATGCACAAGGGTGCCTATGCATTGCAATGTATAATAGCCCATCTATATATATATATATATATATATATATATATAGAGTGGCTAAGATCAAAGTGGTATGACCAAGGCCTTTGGTGCTACCAAGTCGTTTTTGGATTTTCAAAGTCCAAACGGTCGATCTAAACCATTAGATGTGATCTCTATATTAAAATCTGCTTGGAGACCAAATTTTACATTTTTTGGAATTTTTTTACTATTTTTTAAGCCACTTTGAAAATTGCTGATCACATGGTCCAGAATTTGGTTGCACTGTTTTTACTGTTCACCCGGATCTGCCATTTTCAAAGTGGCTTAAAAAATAGTAAAAAAATTCAAAAAAATGTAAAATTTGGTCTCCAAGCAGATTTTAATATAGATTGAACATCTAACGGTTTGAATCGACTATTTGAACTTTAAAATTGCAAAAACTAATTGGTAGCACCAAGGCCTTGGTCATACCACTTTGACCTTAGTCACTCTCTCTCTCTCTATATATATATATATATATAGGGTCCGGCTAATTTGCTGCCGGCAGCATTTTGGCCAGCTGCTGCCGGGGTCATTTCGGCCATTCTGGTGTTCAAACAGCAAATTTTTTTATATAGATGTTCAATCTATATTAAAATCTACTTGGAGACCAAATTTTACATTTTTTGGAATTTTTTTACTATTTATTAAGCCACTTTGAAAATTGCTGATCCGGGTGAACAGTAAAAACAGTGCAACAAAATTCTGGACCATGTGATCTGGAATTTTCAAAGTGGCTTAATAAATAGTAAAAAAATTACAAAAAATATAAAATTTGGTCTCCAAGTAGATTTTAATATTTAGAACACGTTGAACGGTTTGGATCGGCTGTTTGAACACCAGAATGGCCGAAATGCCCCCGGCAGCAGCTGGCCAAAATGATGCCGGCAGCAAATTAGCCGGACCCTATATATATATAGGACAGTGCTACGGTGCTACGCATATATAAGGGCCCTCCGTGCTACGGCTCACTTTTTGAGTTTTCAAAATCCTAACGGTCGATCCGAACCGTTCAACATGATCTCCATATGAATATGTATTTGCAAACCAAATTTTACATTTTTTAGAATTTTTTTACTATTTATTAAGCCACTTTGAAAAAACACTAATTTGTACACAACAGTAAAATCTGCTAGACCATTGGATCAGCGATTTTCAAAGTGGCTTAATAAATAGTAAAAAAATTCTAAAAAATGTAAAATTTGGTTTGCAAGTACATATTCATATGGAGATCATGTTGAACGGTTCGGATCGACCGTTAGGATTTTGAAAACTAAAAAAGTGAGCCGTAGCACGGAGGGCCCTTATATATGCATAGCATGCTAGCCAATTCCTATATATATATATATATATATATATATATAATAGGAAATTGCTAATATGCTATGCATAGCATAGAGGGCCTCCGTGCTACGGCTTAATATTTGAGTTTTCAAAATCCTAACGGTCGATCTGAACCATTCAACATGATCTCCATATGAATATGTACTTGCAAACCAAATTTTACATTTTTTAGAATTTTTTTACTATTTTTTTAGATAGGTAGAAAATCACTTGATCTGAAAATTATGTACCATTCAGAACAAGTGTTTTTCTACCTATCTAAAAAAATAGTAAAAAAATTCTAAAAAATGTAAAATTTGGTTTGCAAGTACATATTCATATGGAGATTATGTTGAACGGTTCGGATCGACCGTTAGGATTTTGAAAACTCAAATATTGAGCCGTAGCACGGAGGCCCTCTATGCTATGCATAGCACCGTAGCCAACTCCATATATATATATATATATAGGGGATGGCTACTATGCTTATATAAGCATATGCCCACATATGCTTATAACTCATTTTTGCGTTTCCAATGTTCAAATGGTCGATCCAACCGTTCATCTTGTTCTCCATATTAATATGTGCTTGGAGACTAAATTTTACATTTTTCTGAATTT